>PITA01030877.1:0-15959 GCA_004023965.1 Spilogale gracilis | reverse complement strand
TTTTTAAGATTTTATTTATTTGACAGAGAGAAACACAGCCAGAGAGGGAACACAAGCAGGGGGAGTGAGAGAGGGAGAAGCAGGCTTCTCGCCGAGCAGGAAGCCCGATGTGGGACTCGATCCTGGGTCTCCAGGATCATGACCCGAGCCGAAGGCAGTCGCCCAACCAACTGAGCCACCCAGGCGTCCCTAAAATCTGTATTCTTAACAACTGTCTATACTGTCTCTCTTAGAGAAAGTAGAATTTAGTGTTAATTAACAAAGGTGTTTATTTCTACCAATCCTAAAGGTAATCTGATTTCAAGAATAGCAGTGCTCACATAAGAACTATTATTTACTAGCCGTATAACTTTTTTTTTTTAAGATTTTATATATTTGACAGAGAGAAACATAGCCAAAAAGGGAACACAAGCAGAGGGAGTGAGAGAGGGAGAAGCAGGCTTCCTGCCGAGCAGGGAGCCCGATGTGGGACTCGATCCCGGGTCTCCGGGATCATGACCTGGGCCGAAAGCATCGCTTAACCAACTGAGCCACGCAGGCGCCCCAATTGTATAACTTGTTTTAAAGATTTTATATTTTTATTTTAAAGAGAGAAAGAGGACGCCTGAGTGGCTCAGTCGGTCAAGTGGGTCATGATCCCAGGGTCCTATGATCGAGTCCTAAGTTGGATACCCTGCTCAACAGATAGCCTGCTTCTCCCTCTCCCTCTGCTCCCCCTATTTGTATGTGCATGCACGCGCTCTCTCTCTCTCTTGCTTTAACAAATAAAATCTTTAAAAAAAAAAAAAGTGTGTACGAACACCAAGCACAAGAGTAGGGAGTGTGGAAGAGGAGTAGCGGCGAAGGGAGAAGAATAAGCAGACTCCACATGGGCTCAGAGGCCCACATGTGGCTCAATTTCAGATCACAATCTGAGCAGAAACCAAGAGTCCATCGCTCTACCAACTGAGCCACCCAGGTACCAACTAGCTATATAACCTTAGACAAGTTACTAAATATACCAAAGCCTCAATTTCCTCGTCTATAAAATGAGAATGACCACATCTTAGAGGAGAGTTGGGAGGAATTAAAGGGATGTATGTATGTATGTGTGTGTGTGTGTGTGTGTGTATGTGCACATATAAGAACCACTATTTACTAGCTGTATAACTTTTTTTAAAGATTTTATATTTTTATTTTAAAGAGAATTTTTTATTAATTTTATTTTATTTTAATTAAAAAATTAATTTTATTAATTTTATTAATTTATTTTAAAGGGAACATATATATACATACATACACATATTATATATGTATATAAACTAGAACAAGGACTGGCAGGGCACACTCTATAAATTTTACCATCTATTTTCTAATACCCCACAGCGTGTATATATATTTTTTATTATTAATTTTTATTTTTCCCCACAGTGTGTATCCAGCTAGAGAATTATTTTCTACTGCACAATTACCAAATCCATTCTGTGGATTTCAGGCACTGGAAAAAAAAATTTTGTACACAAAGGTCTCTCCAAAAACACATACCTTTCTTTCTCATCATTATCTAGAGAGAGGGAGCCTAAGACTATTCCTAGCATTTGCCGTTCTCCTTAGAGCACAATATCCAACCAAACATCCAGAGGCTATGGCCAAGGCTAGGCATGGGAACCTGTCCAGGCAGCCCTGAAACAACATCTGGTCAACAAATTTGCAAAAAGCCACAGGTTGGGCACCTGGGTGGCTCAGTGGGTTAAAGCCTCTGCCTTTCTGCTCAGGTCATGATCTCAGGGTCCTGGGATGGAGGCCCATATCGGGCTCTCTACTCGGCAGGGAGCCTGCTTCCTCCTCTCTCTCTGCCTGCCTCTCTGCCTATGTATGATCTCTCTCTGTCAAATAAATAAAATCTTAAAAAAAAAAAAAAAAGTCATAGGTTGATGGTGAGACAAAGGAGTCAACCTAAGTAACTGGAAAAGTGTTCTGATTAGAAACTATAAGGCTAAAGACAAAAAGAAACTATATACAAACACTGTATTCTGGTTGGTAAAGTTGTTTCTCACAGGGTTATGGGTTAAAAGTTCTAAAACTGCTTTGTATGTACACCAGGGTTGAATTAATAGGTAAACTGATGGTAAATGATGAGAGACAGGTTTCTCACTATTATAGAGGGAAATTATAGATAAGGAAGAGGGAGAAGCCCAGGATGAATCACGTGGTACTAGATTAGAGTCTGAGAACAGTATGAACACATATTTAGTTTACTACAGATATAGAAATAATTACAGACTTGTTTCCACAGGGTTGGTATGCATCCCTCTATTTCCTGCTGTGTCCACTAAGAAGTCCTGGAAGTAATGTCAACCGAGTAGCAACAAGCATACCCAGCACCCAGATCTCCAAAAAAAGGAGATTTCTCTGTCCCAACCCTAGAATTAGGCATTTTGTGAATAAGCCCTGGACAGAGAAAACACAAGATGTGCTTAGAGTATCTTGTAGTGCAAGAAAGTGCTAAAAAACAAAAAAACAGGCATGTCAAAGGGACAAAATCCAACCTGAAAGAGCTGCCAATGACCAATGTAAGAACAATTTGAGCAACAAAGTAAATAACATAGTATTGAATCATAACCAGAAGTTTGAGTCCATTCAAAATGACTGCCTGATGGGGCGCCTGGGTGGCTCAGTTGGTTAAGCGACTGCCTTCAGCACAGGTCATGATCTTGGAGACCCAGGATCGAGTCCCACATCAGGCTTCCTGCTAGGCGGGAAGCCTGCTTCTCCCTCTCTCAGTCCCTCTGCTTGTGTTCCCTCTCTGGCTGTGTTTCTCTCTGTCAAATAAATAAATAAAATCTTTAAAAAAAAAAAAAAAAAAAAAACTGCCTGACTAGATAAACGTGGAAAAAAAAAAATCTTCCTCTCTGAAGAATCCCAAATAATTCATGTAAATACCCAAATAACTTATGTAAATACCACCCCTTTCAAGAGATACAAGTTAATCCCACGCCCTACCCCATGCCTTGAATGTAGGCTGCACCTACTAACTTGCTTCCAAACAAGAGTGTGGAAAGAAGAAAAAAAAAAAGTAACAGGTGATCACAGTGACCCATCAGTGTTAAGTCAGGTTGCTAGCATGTACCCCTGAGGTGAGTGATGACAAGGGTACTTCAACTCTGTGGTATTCTCCCTAAAAAAACAGAAACCCAGTCTTACAGGAGAAAAAATGTCAGAAAATTCCAAACTGAGGGTCATTCCACAAAATAGCCAACCAGGATTTTTCACATCCTCATGAAAAATAAGACTAGAAAATTATCACAGATCAGAGAAGACTAAGGAGACTAAAGAGACATGACGATAGGACGTAATGTGGTATCCCAGGTGGGATCCTGGAATAAAAAAAGGACAACTGGAAAAATTGGTGAAATCCAAACAGTATCTGGAATTAGTTAATAGTACTGTACCAATATTGGTTTCTTAGTTGTGATAAATGTACTAAAGCAATGTAAGATGGCAACACTTGGAGAAGCAATGTGAGAGGCACATGAACTTTCTGGACTATCTGTACATTTCTTGTGTAAAATTAAAACTTTCTGGGGCACCTGGGTGGCTCAGTCGTTAAGTGTCTGCCTTCGGCTCGGGTCATGATCCCACTGTCCTGGGATCGAGCCCCACATCGCGCATCAGGCTCCCTGCTCCGCGGGAAGCCTGCTTCTCCCTCTCTTACTCCCCCTACTTATGTTTCCTCTCTAGCTGTCTTTCTGTCAAACAAATAAATAAAAATCTTAAAAACAAAAACAAAAACCTAAAACAATTCTAAAATAAAAAGTTTACTTAAAAAAAAAAAAAAGCCACAGGCTGACCCTCCATCTACTCTAAGGAACCCCTGGCCATCACAGGATCTGTGATCTATTAGAGAAGATGCAAATCTCCCCAAATCACTGTTTAAATATCTGACTTCTCAGGGCTTCTCAAACATAAGAATGAGTGGCCCCATCCTGGCCCAAAGTGATGCCCAGAAACAAGTACCCCCTCTGCAGGAACCACCTCCCCCTTATGCTTGGGCTTTATTCCTGTGCCCAGTAGTTACCTAACCCCATACAGAGATGGCCTGTCAGATACATTTATTTACAGAAACAAAAGCCATACGCTATGGTTAGGTTCATGCTACAGTGAAATTCACCCAAGTTCACTAGAAAACTGAGGCTCTGGGGCTTCACTTACCCTTGGAATCCTGGATATCATTGCACAGTATCCACTGCGGCCACTTTCCCCATCCTTAGGTGCCTCAGAGCTCAGAGTTCCATACAGCAGTGCACTCTGATTATTCTTGCCCATTTTCAGGAACACTTCGCTTCTGCCTCCAATAGACTTATCAGAAGTCACTATCCACTTATCCAAATCTTCTTTTCCACGGAACTGCCAGACAACCTTGGCTTGTTCCAACAAGACCTCATGCAGAGGGCGGCCTTCAGGGCCTATCCAGTGATTCACAATATCATCCTTCAAACGCCTAAAATGGTCCTTTATTTCATCTTTAATTGCTTTATCAAAACTAACTTCAGGCTTTTCCTCAGGAGGTGCTATATCCAAAGCAACTTCTCTCTGGTGATGTCCTTGCAAATCCCCTTCAGAAGTCCTCTGAGAGGAGGTCTTGCCCGGAGCAGCCACGGGTTTCTGAAGACTACTAGAACAATAGTCTGCAAAGCGGGTACCCAAAAATGGACACGAGGCCCTTAGCTTTGGGCAATGTCTGAAAATAGAAGTGCCATTCAGAAATCTGTGAACCAGAGCCATGGTAGATAAAGTCTAAATGTAAATTTCTCCCTGGGCTATGAAGGAAAGAAGCTTCAGCAAATAGGCCAATTCCACCTAGAACAGAAAAGACATTGAACAGTTACCAGGGTAGCAATGAATGCATCACAAGTTCAAAAGCAACACAGATCATGTATCGTGAAATTCAGGAACTTATTTTCTAATTCTGTAAACATTTACCCAGGGCCTTACTATGAGCAGAATATTGTTTGCACAGTATGTAAAGCATCCCATTGCCTGGTGAAAAAATGCCAAAAGGGAAAGAAACACAGCCCTCCTTCATGGAGTTATTTACCCAAAAATAATTCAATTATGTGCTTCAAAAAGCTGTATCAATTTTTTTTAAGTTTTATTTATTTGTCAGAGAGAGAGAGCGTGCATAAGCAGAGAGGAGGGGCAGAGGCAGGAGAAGCAGGTTTCCTGCCAAGCAGGGAGCCCCAGGATTCGATCCCAGGATCCCAAGATCATGTCCTAAGGCGAAGGCAGGCATCCCAAGGTTGTGTTAATCTTTTTTTTTTTTTTTTTTTTAGATTTTATTGATTTATTTGATGAGCGATACACAGCAAGGGAGGGAACACAAGCAGGGGGAGTGGGAAAGGGAGAAGCAGGCCTCCCACCGAGCAGGGAGCTTGATGTAGGGCTTGGGACCCTGGGGTTATGACCCGAGCCAAAGGCAGACAATGAACAACTGAGCCACCCAGGAGACCCGGTTCTGTCAATCTTAATGCAAATTTTTATGCTAGATTTTTAAAGAAATCATTGATTCCTAAAATATTCAACTAATTCACTCCAGACCTAGGCTAAGTGACATTTTAGCACTTCATCTACAAAAAGAGGGACTATGGTGTGCATTGCATGTGGAGTCAGAAAACGTGCCCACTTATTAGGTTATGAGTATTGTGAATATTGGCAATTTCAGATTGCTAAACCTAATCAACTTCTTTATCCTCAGGTAAAGCTATTGATCTTTTGAAGCCTCCACTTCCTTGAGGGTAAGCTGTGTTAACATGTCCTTTACCTACCCTAAGGGATTCTTCTGAAGATCAGATGGAATGACAGCTCTAAGAATGTTCTCTGATAAAATCCCCAAGAATCTTCATGTCTATAAAGCTTTGAGTAGCAAGGCTTGGACTATTAGTCACTATTGGAGCCCTTCAAATCTAGAACCTAAATATTAACACTAATACTGTCACATTTAAATGTCATTCTTAATAGTCTCAAACCACCTGACATATAGTATCCCACTTGAATGCACACAAGGCTCCTGTAGGACAAGTCAGGTATTTCCTTTTTCTTTTTCTTTTTTTTTTATTTTTTTTTAAGATTTTTATTTATTTGACAGAGAGAAACACAGCTAGAGAGGGAACACAAGCAGAGAGACTGAGAGAGGGAGAAGTAGGCTTCCCACCGAGCAGGAAGCCCGATGTGGGGCTCGATCCCGGGTCTCCAGGATCATGACCTGAGCCGAAGGCAATCGTTTAACCAACTGAGCCACCCAGGCACCCCAGGTATTTCCTTTTTCTATAACAGACACCAACAGGTGAAGTGATTTGCCTAAGTTCACAATGTTAATCAGTATGAAAGCTCAGATCCTTCAACTATGTGCTGCTGCCTCTACATGTAAAACAACAGCAATAGGGGCACCTGGGTGGCTCAGTTGGTTAAGTGTCTGCCTCTGGCTCAGGTCATGATCCAGGGGTTCTGGGGAGAGGGGCAGAGGGAGAGGAAGAAATAGAAGCAGGCTCCCCGATGAGCAAAGAGCCCGATGGAGGGCTGGATCCCAGGACTAGTATCCCAGTGCTGGTAAAAATAACTTTAACTAAGTAGTCCTCTCTCCTACTTGCTCTAGCTACTCCTAAAAGGAATAAATATGCACTGTCAAGTTCTTTTTCCTTCTCCTGTCTTACCCCAAAGACCAGGAGAGAGGAAAAATAAAAATTCATCTCCCCAGCCTCACCCACATCACCACTCTCTACTCCAATACTCAAACACTTGCAGTCCAACAAGTGCCAACCAGTAGTCCTTCTAGGCTTCCGGTCTTGGTGGATTACTGCTTCTAGGCCCAGAGGGCCTTCTTCAGATTTTGCCCAGTTAATTTTTCATCCTTTGGAACTCAGCTTAGACATCCTTCACCTTTGGTATTTCTAACAAGCTCCCAGGTGATGCTCTTGTCACTGGCCCACTGGACATTCTTTAAGTAGCAAAGCATCCCTGACTCTGGTCTCTACCTCTCCCAAACCATCCTTTGCCTGGCAACAAAAGGGATTTGTCTATAAATACAATTGCACTCCCTTTACAATAATTCAGCAATCTCCCCCACCGCCCCCCCAAAAAGTCAAACTCCTAAAACAGGACACAAGGCCCAACCCCTGATCTAACTTTTACCCACGTCCATGGCCAATAACCTCAGCTCTATTAATACCAACTATAGGGACACCTGGGTGGCTCAGTCATTAAGTGTCTGCCTTTGATTCAGGTCATGATCCCAGAGTCCTGGGATCCAGCTCAGCAGGGGAGTCTGCTTCTCCCTCTGCCCTCTGCTTCTTCCCTCTGTGCGCTTTCTCTCAAATAAATAAAATCTTTTTAAAAATGTGAAAATTAAAAACAGTTAATCTGAGGTCCTGGAATCATAGGTAATATTTTTTTAAAGATTTTATTTATTTAACAGAGAGAAAGAGTGATCACAAGTAGGCAGAGAGGCAGGCAGAGAGAGAGGAGGAAGCAGGCTCCCCAAGGACCAGAGAGCCCGATGCGGGCCTGGATCCCAGGACCCTGAGATCATGACCTGAGCCGAAGGCAGAGGCTTTAACCGACTGAGCCACCTAGGTGCCCGGGAATCACAGGTAATATTTCAATTTCCCTCACTGATTGTGTTTAATTTAACCTCTACATATAAAGGAATTTGGGAAACAAATAATCCCATTAAATGGAATTTGTACAATCAAAAATGATTCTCGTGAACTCATCCATAGGCTACACTACTAAGTGGCAAATAAGGAGGAATCAAAATTGCATGTAAACTAATATTACAATCATAAAAGTGCACCGACCAAAAAAGATTTGAGGGAGGAAAAAAGGAGAAAGGCTTAAAGTCGTATGTAGGATGATGGGATTATGAGTAATATTTTTCACCGTATTTTCCAAGTCCTCAGTCGTGCTGTTACTTCTCTAATAACATAATGTGTTTTATAAATTTTTGTTTAGTATTTTACCCAAGAAACATAAAGTACAACCCATCAACCGGAAGACGCCTGGCCGAGTTGGTCACTTCTGAGCGCAGGGTAACCCACGGAGCTAGAAGAGGGCAGTCTGCGTTCAGACTGTATACGCAGGGCGGGCCCCGCGCCGGGAAGCGCTCCAAGTAGCGCTCACGGAATCCTCACAACCACCCCCGACAGGTACTGTCATTTTTCCGAGGAAAAGGAGGATCCAATAATAAATTACTGGAGGTCACGCAGCTATTTAGAGGCGAAACGAAATCCAGAGCCCGGGCGTTTAACTGTGGGGGAGTTAAACGCTCGGAGGAGCGGTCCGGAGCGGGCCACGCCGAGCCGGCCCCCTCAACCCTCACCTGCTAGGGCTGGTGCCCCGCACAGCCCGCCAGTGGCCGCGGGCCTCTCCGCCGGCAACCGGGAATGGCTTCCTGCGGAGTCTCCGCGTTTCCGGACCGGGTACTCCACTTTCCTCGTGTGGGTCCATCCGCTTTTCCAGTCCGCCGCGGAACCAGGCCGTAGGGCACTAGAGTTCCGAACCAAGTACAGGAGGGAGAAGAGTAAAAAAGTTCCCGGAGTCCGGCGAATCGAGGCTTTCAGGCAGATAGCGCCCTAAAGGGCTCGGCTTCGACCCCTCCTGATTTTTTCTGCTTCATGTGAGAAAGTGGGGAAGGACTTAGAGAAGCTTTTTTTCTCCTTCCCTTTCTGCATCCCTCCTTAAGGCTGCAAACTCCACCTCGCGTCTTTCAAATAGGACTCAAATATTGCGAACGTCCTTTCGCCCCGGGGCGCCAGGGTTCCCTGGTGCCGCCGCTCCTCGTAACCGCCTAAGCTGTCAGTGGCCAGAGGACCGACCCCCTGGAATCGCGCGGAATATCAGGAGACCCAGCAAGCCACCGGACGGTAAACCGTCCCTGCCCGGTAGGGTCGCAGCTCCGCAGGACTTGTGTATCTCGTGCACACCTCAGAGCACTGTCAACACTGTATCTTAAGTATTCATTCACTTCTCACTTCCTCTGCCGCACTGCGAGCTTCTTGGGTCCACAACTGTGCTGTTCCTCCAGTCCTTAGCAATTAGCATCACTAGCTCTCAGCAACTACCTGAATGTTTTAACTCCGTTCTTCCCCAAGGTTAATACTTCACCAAACACAATTGGCTTTTCCAAGTTTCCTCCACGACTTGTTTGCACGCTACCACCTCTTGAAATCCTGCTTTTGACTTTTCTAGACTCCACACTTGCCTAGTTCGCTTAACCTTCTCGAACCTTATCCAACCATCCCCTAGCTGCGTCCTCCACGGACCCTATTCCCACAACCTTAAATGCGGATTGTCTCCAGAGCCCAGACTGCCCTTCCTCTTTTCTACTTTCAGATATATGTACAATTTGATCTCCTTCCGTAAATCCAAGATGTATTTCCAATCTCTTGAAGCAATCCCAGCTGTGGGATACAGCACTGGCATCTCAAATTCGGTATGTCTGAATCTGAATGTATCATATTTACCCTAACTCCTCTTATGTTCTCTGTTTCTGTAAATGCCCACATCCTTCCAAGCTGGAAATCCTTGCCTTAAAGCCGCTTTAAAAAAAAAAATAATTCTTTGACAGAGAGAAACACAGCCAGAGAGGGAACATAGCAGGAGGAGTGAAAGAGTGAGAAGCAGACTTCCCGCCGAACGGGGGCACCGGATGTGGGGCTCTGTCCTGGGTCTCCGGGATCATGACCTGAGCCGAAAGCAGTTGCTTAACCAACTGAACCACCCAGGCGCCACCTTAAAACCTCTTCTTAAACCTCTTCTCGTGGACTCTAAAGCCTACTGAGTTCTCTTTGCTATCTTTGAGCTTTCACTCCTTCCCTCCAAACGCAGATAGACCCTGATAACTATTGCCCTTATACAAACCGATATTCAATCTAGTGATTGCCCTACTTCGGGTACAACACTTTGTCTTTCTCCACTTTAAAATGTGGCACCCAGAGCTGAACACCAAATTCCTTTGGCCTCTAGATATTCCGCTGCATAAATTCTAAGCCCTCCATGATCTCCTACTCCATGTACGTTGCTCATACTTGTCCTCAATTTCTCAGCCCAGCTGGTACCTGCCTAAACCACACTCATTCCTCCTCATAATCAATTAACATTGTTTCTGCCTACATTTCTCCCTCTTCTGCTTCCCAAAGGGTTGGTTTGGAGGGTTTCTAGAACTCCCTCCTCCTCCCGCTTTAGCTGATTGGCCCAGTGGTCAGGCAGATCAGGTTATTCCCAGGGTTTTTCTGAAGTAAAACTGGAAAACAGTCCTTTTAACCCTGATGGCTCCTGTGGAGCTCATGAGCTGACGGGTAATACAGTGAAAAAGTACGGTTTGCAGCAAGAGAAAATAAAATCAAGGTGCAGAAGAAATAGTGATGGGAGGATAAAAGAAGACCCACTCAACATTTATATTGCCAGTTCCAGTTGTTCCTGAGGCCCAGCTACATCTATTACCTTTCCAGGGCTTGGCCATTTGTCTTCTCCTGATTTCTAAGGACCAATAAATTCTTTTTACCTAAATGAATCTAAGTTGGGTTTCTACCACTTGCAACCAATAGGTCCTAATTGATACATTGACTCCACCTCTTCTGAACACACCTTAAATCCCATCTTCTTAAAAACTTACCCTAATGGGGTCATCTCATGATTGCTCTCCTTCTGACACCCTATAATATTTATGCTTTATATTGTGACACCCGGCACTTATGTTCAAGTGAAAACTAGATTATAAACACGAATAAACTGCTCATCCATTGCTTTATGCGTACAAGCCTTTTCTCTCTGAACAGGAGGGTAAAAACCTTGAAAGTAGTGATTTTTGTCATGTACTTTAAAATATATTTCCTTCTACAGTAATCTGCACAATTTTAGACACAGAGTGGGTCCTGCGTCAAGAGGTCCTGCGTCAACAGACAAGTTCCATGAAAACTTCAGGAAGGGCTGTGGTGACACAGGTCAGCAAAAAATATTTCATTATTATTCAAAATAGGATTCAACAGCTGCATCTCTCAATGGAGTCCAGTCAAGTTTGAGGATGATGAGGGTATGATCCAGGCTAAGGAACTGAAATATCTCAGAAAGGAATGCTACCTCATGGAAGTTTGGGATCATGGTGGTATCACTACAGATCATGATTCAATCTCTCCTTTGCTAATCCAGGAACTTAATTTTATCTGTTTACTCAGAGAATTACTTCATTCCCTGCAACCTCAGAGGAGGAGAAATAACAAGCCAGAATGTCAATCTATTCATCTACAACAAAGAATGGGCCCGATTTGAGAGCCAAGGCCATCTAAGTAGGACAGTCCCTCCTGATGGGGAAGCCAAACTACTAGGTTCTCATAATTACATTATGAGTCACATAATTACAAAGGACTGACAGTGTCCATGCAGATTTTTCATGAAACAAAATAAATTTTCTATTCTTCTCTTGCGGTTATTCCTATCTGTTGCATGAAGACCAAGTGTTTGCTGGTGCCACTTTAATAAATTTCTGAACACAGACAGGTTATTTTTCTTTTCTTCTTTTTAAAGGTTTTATTTATGTGTGTGTGTGTGTGTGTGTGTGTGAGAGAGAGAGAGAGAGAGAGAGAGAGAGAGAGAGAGCACAAGCAGGGGGGAAGGGCAGAGGGAGAGGGAGAAGCAGACTTCCACTGCTGCAGAGCTCAATCCCAGGACTCCAGGATCAGGACCTGAGTCCAAGGCAGACACTTAACTGACTTAGCCACCCAGGCACCCCAGGCTGGTTCTTTTCCTATGGCTTTTGTCTTAGTTGACTCCCATGTAGGTAATCCCAGTCCATCCCCCACCAATACGTGAGCACTGAGGCGATTTTACTCACTCTCTTTTACAATCACAATCCCTTCCTGACTTGGGTTTGGGACAGACCTGCTGCATCTACCATGCCATCATAAATTTCCTCAGCCTGAACTGGTAAAACTCACTTGCCAGGGTACAAGTATTGGGCAGACCTAATAGCTCCCATTTCTGATTGGCATTTCCAGGCCTGATCCTAATATTCAAGAGTTGAGCCCTCAGGGAAAAACTGCTCATTGTTTCCTGACATTTGTTCTTTCTTCCTTTATTTCAAGAGAATATTTAGCTGCACAGCAGAATAAAGTTTACATTTCCCCACCTATTTTGCAAGTACCAATGGGAGTGGAACTGTCTTGTGATGGCTGCGAGGAGCTTTCCTTAAAAGACTGCTGGCATGTCTTCCCTTTTCTTTTATATTAATGCACGGAACATGGAAACGACAGAATTCCATCTTGGACCACGAGGATGAGGGCAGCCTCCCACAGAAGGAGTAAAAAGCAGGAGGGAAGGCGCCTAGGTGATTCAGTCATTAAGCGTGTGCCTTCAGCTCAGGTCATGATCCTGGAGTCCTGGGATCCAGCAGCGCATCGGGCTCCCTGCTCGGCAGGAAGCCTGCTTCTCCCTCTCTCACTCCCCCTGCTTGTGTTCCCTCTCTTGCTGTTTCTCTCTGTCAAATAAAGAAATAAAATCTTTTAAAAATATAAAAATAAAAATAGCACATCCAGGTGGATCAATGAGAAATGCAGGCAAATAGGCAGAGAACTTCTAAATCCACAGAACTTTCTGTGATGATGGAAAAATTTTTTTAAAGATTTTATTTATTTGACAGAGAGAAACACGGCCAGAGAGGGAACACAAGCAGGGGGAGTGAGAGAGGGAGAAGCAGGCTTCCCTCCGAGCAGGGAGCCCGATGTGGGACTCGATCCCGGGTCTCCGGGACCATGACCCGAGCCAAAGGCAGTTGCCCAACCAACTGAGCCACCCAGGCGCCCCGATGGAATTTTTTTTTTTTAAGATTTTTGTTATTTATTTGAGAGAGTGAGCATGAGAGAGAGAGTGCACAAGCAAGAGAAGGGGAGAGAAAGTGGGAGAAGCAGACTCCCAGCTGAGCAAAAATCCCCATGTGGGGCTCAATCCTGGGAGTCTGGGGATCATGACCTGAGCTGAAGGCAGATGCTTAACCAACTGAGCCACCCAGGTGCCCCTAAAGATTTTATTTCGAAGTGATCTCTACACCCAACGTGGAGCTCGAACTCACAACCCTGAGGTCAAGACTCTCACGTTCTGCCAACTAGCCAACCAGGTGCCCCTGAAATCTGTACTGTCTGATATGGTTGCCACTAACTATGTGTAGCTATCAACACCTGAAATGTGACTAAGATAAACGAGCCATTGAATTTTTAATTTTTAAGATTTTAATTAATTTTATTCTGTTTTATTTTTTAAAAGATTTATTTATTTGACAGAGAGCACAAGTAGGCAGAGCAGCAGGCACAGGGAGAGGGAGAAGCAGGCTCCCCACTGAGCGGGAAGCCTGATGTGGGCCTCTATCCCAGGACCCTGAGATCATGACCTGAGCCGAAGGCAGAGGCTTTAACCCACTGAGCCGCCCAGGCACCCTAGTCATTACTTTTTGAGATGTATTTATTGGGGGGTAGGTGCAGAGGAAGAGGGATAGGAAATCTCAAGCAGACTCCATACTGGGGGTGGAGCCCGACATTGGGCTTGATCCCACAACCCTCGTATAACTACCTGAGCCCAAACCAACAGTTGGACTCTTAACCTACTGCACCACCCAGGTGCTCCTGTCCATTCATTATTGATGGCAACTTGGCTTGTTTCACCTTTTGCCCATTGTGAGCAATGCTACTATGAACAATGAGTGTACAAATATCTATTCAAGTTTTTGCTTTTACTTATTTTGGGTATTAAACCCATATGGTAATTCTATGCTTAATATTTGAGGAATAGGGGTGCCTGGCTGGCTCAGTAGGTAGAGAATGAAAGTCTTGATCTCAGGGTTATGAGTTCAAGACACATGTTGGGTGTGGACATTAAAGAAAAATTGAGCAAACCTTACTGTCTTCTATAGTAATTACACCATCTCATATTCCCACCAGCAATGCACAAGTGTTTTATTTTCTCTACCTCATCGACACACTTGTTATTTTCTGTTTGTTTTTTTGTAAGAGCCATCCTAAAGTATGTGAAGTGGTATCTCATAGTAGTTCTGATTTGCATTTCCCTATTTATTAACTGTTTAAGTATAGGAAATCCCACGTGTATTCATTAGCAGTGGGGAAGCAAAGGCTGAAGGGAGGGAAACTGATCAAATTGAGAAGAAAGGCCATGAGAATGGCAGGCAAAAGAGAGGGTAGAGGCATTATGGGAGGGTCAACCCGGCCAGGTCTTTGCCATCTTCTTTCTTAGCCTCACAGGAGCTTCTAGGTAGTGGGCTTCACCAGAGCTTAACTGCAGTTTTGTTCAGAACAAAACTGAAAGCCACCCAAATTAGAAATGGAGACAAGACAAATGTAGACACAGGGCAGCCAAACACCCAGAAATAATGACAAAAAGAAATAAAGTGGAGCAGATCAAGAACTGGCCACTACAATGAGAGACTCCCTTACTCAAAGTGAAATGAACCTTCAAAACATCGTCTGAAAATGCAGAACCAGAGGACATTGAAGCTGCTGCATATCAGGACATGAATGAGTAAAGCTCCACAGTCAGCTAAGTTGCAGGGAAAAAAGAGGCAAAGGTGTTGTCCAGCCTGGCCAACCTGAGCAGGTAGCAGGACCCTGATGGAGTTTCCAATTAACATTAAGTGAGGGGCGCCTGGGTGGCTCAGTTGGTTAAGCATCTGCATTAAGCTTAGGTTATGATCCCAGGGTCCAGGGATCAAGCCCCACTTCAGGCTCCTTGCTTAGCGGGCAAGTCTTCTTCTCCCTCTGCCTGCTGCTCCCCCTGCTTGTTCTCTAACAAATAAATAAAATCTTTTAAAAAATAATAACATTGAAACAATATATGTAAAGTATTTAGCATAATCCTTGGGTTTTTTTTTTTTTTAACTCCCAAGCTAGATATTTTAAAAAGTGAGATATTAGTGTTGAACTCTGGGACAGTGCTCAGCAAGTCCATAGTCTAGTACAGGGCATGTCGCCAAATGAGTAAGAGCAGCACAGTGCAAGCAGAATTATCATAGAGGCAGGCAGCATGTACGGGGTGGCCCAAGGAAGGGTATCGTGAACACTTAGGGCTAGACAGTGAATTTAACAGTTGGAGGGCATTTTCCCTTTTAATCCTCACAATGAGCCTATGAAGTAAGTACAAATATCATACCTATTTCACAGGTGAGTAAACTGAGTCTTTTTAAAAGATTTTATTTATTTATTTATTTATTTATTTGACACACAGAGAGATCACAAGTAGGCAGAGAGGCAGGCAGAGAGAGAGGAGGAAGCAGGCTCCCTGCTGAGCAGAGAGCCTGATGCGGGCCTCCATCCCAGGACCCTGAGATCATGACCTGAGCCAAAGGCAGAGACTTTAACCCACTGAGCCACCCAGGTGCCCTAAACTGAGTCTTAGAGATGTTAAGTCACTTACTAGTTGCAGGCCTCTTACAGCTGGTGAAGTGGTGGAGTTGGGATTCGAAACACATCTGCTGCTCTCTATGGGGTACATGCTCATTATCCACACTCCACTGTATGATACCTGCTTATTTGCTCATCTTGGGAAGCAGTTCCTAAAGGAAGAACATGATCCGAGTCCTGAAGGGTAAGGTGTTTATTTAACAGGCAGATGAGAGGAGGAAAATCAGTCTAGGAAAGGAAGTACAGAGGCCCAAAGGCATGAAGTTATGCAACAGACATTACATCTAGAAAAATGTAAGAAAAGGGCGCCTGGGTGGCTCAGTCATTAAGCATCTGCCTTTGGCTCGGGTCATGATCCTGGAGTCTCAGGATCAAGCCCTGCATCAGGTTCCCTGCTCGGCAGGAAGCCTGCTCCTCCCCTCCTCCCTCTCCCACTTCCCCTGCTTGTGTTTCTGCTCTCTCTCTCTCTCTCTCTCTCTAAGTAAAATCTTAAAAAAAAAAAAAAAAAAAAAAAAAAAAAAAAAAAAA
>PITA01030876.1:0-15968 GCA_004023965.1 Spilogale gracilis | reverse complement strand
TTTTTTTTTTCAGTTTGCTAATTTGAATTTCATTGATTGACTTTTCAGAATATTAATCCAGCTTTGGATTCATCGGTTTTTTTCTATTAGTTTTTTGTTTCCTAATTTCACTGATTTCCTTTCTCTGTTTTTATTTTTTTTAAGTAAGCTCTATGCCCAACATGGGGCTTGAACTCATTTTATTATTTTCTAATGTAAATGTTCAGTACTATGAATTTCCCCCTAAGCACTGCTTTAGTAGCATCCTAACACTTCTGATATATTATTTCATTTTTCTTCAGTTCAAATTATTATTTTTTTTAAATATTTTATTTATTTGACAGAGAGAAACACAGCCAGAGAGGGAACACAAGCAGGGGGAGTGAGAGAGGGAGAAGCAGGCTTCTCACTGAGCAGGGAGCCTGATGTGGGACTCGATCCTGGGTCTCCAGGATCATGACCTGAGCTGAAGGCAGTCGTTTAACCAACTGAGCCACCTAGGCGCCCCTATTTTCTTTTTTTAAAAAAAGATTTGTTTATTTATTTGGCAGAGAGACACACAGCGAGAGAGGGAACATAAGCAGGAAGAGTGGAAGAGGGAGAAGCAGGCTTCCCGCCGAGCAGGGAGCTGGATGCGGGGCTCAATCCCATGATTGGGATTGAGACTCAATCCTGGGTCTCCGGGATCATGACCTGAGCTGAAGGCAGTCGCCCAACCAACTGAGCCACCCAGGCGCCCCTGGGATTGTATTTAAAGCACACATCAATTTGGAAGGAATTGAGATCTTAATACTTTGCCATTGATCCAGCTTTCCACGACCCACGGACCGTGACCTGGGCCAAAGGCAGCCGCTTAACCAACTGAGTCACCAGGTGCCCCTGTTCCAATTATTTTCTAATTTTGATCTTGATTTTTTTCTTCAACCCATGTGTAATTGAGAGATGTGCTGTCTGGTTTCCAAATATTTGAAGACTTTTCAGATATCTTTCTCTTATAGATTACTATTTTAATTCCACAGTAGTCAAAGAACATACTTTATGTTCCCTGAGTCATTCTAACTGCACTGAGGCTTTTTTTTTTTTTTTTAAGATTTTTGTATTTATTTCAGAGAGAGACTGGGAGCAGTGGTGGGTGGTAGGGGCAGAGGGAGAGGAAAGAGAAGCAGACTCCACACTAAGCATGGAGCCCAATGCAGGGCTCCATCTCCCCATTTGGAAATCATGACCTGAGCCAAAACCAAGAGTTGGATGCTTAACCAACGGAACCCCCCAGACCCCCTAACCATGCTTTTTTTTTTTAAGATTTTATTGATTAATTAATTTATCTATCTATTTATTTATTTATTGCGAGAGGGAGAGAGCACAGAAGCAGGGGAAGCGGCAGAAGGGGAGGGAGAAAGAGAATCCCAAGCAGACTCCTCACTGAGCACAGAGCCCGATGCGGGCTTAATCCCACCACCCTGAGATCATGACCTGAGCTGAAGTCAAGAGTCAAGTGCTTAACCAACTAAGCCACCCAGGTGCCCCCTGAGGCTTGTTTTACAGCCCATAAATATAGCAAAGATTCTGTATGCTTTTGAAAAGAAAGATGTGGGGGCGCCTGGGTGGCTCAGTTGGTTAAGTGACTGCCTTCGGCTCAGGTCATGATCCTGGAGACCCAGGATCGAGTCCCACATCAAGCTCCCTGATCGGCAGGAAGCCTGCTTCTCCCTCTCTCACTCCCCCTACTTGTGTTCCCTCTCTGGCTGTGTTTCTCTCTCTGTCAAATAAATTTAAAAAAATCTTTAAAATAAAAAAAAAGGAAAGAAAGATGTGTATTCTGCTGCTGCACAGTAAATGTTAATTACTTCAAATTGGCTGATAAAACTGTGTCTTCCGTATTTTTACTGACTTTTCTGTATACTTGCTCTATCAATTATTGAGAGAGGAATATTGAAATCTTTAATTACAATGTTGATTTCCCTCTCTCTTTGCAGTTCTATTAGTTTTGGTTTCATATATTTTTAAATAGACTTTTAAGAGCAATTTTAGGTTCACAGCAAAACTGAAGGGAAAGGACAGAGAGTGTTAACATATACCCTCTGTCCCCACATATCCCCCATTATTAACATCCTATAGCAGAGTGGTATGTTTTTTTAAATTGGTGAACCTACATTGACCCATTATTATCACCCAAAGTCCGGAGTTTACGTTAGTGTCGTAACTTCTGTGGTTTTGACAAATGTATAAGGATGTAGATCTACCATTACAGTATCACAGAGAATAGATTCAGTGCTGTAAAAATCCTCAGTGCTGCACCTAGTCATTCCTCTCTCCCCCTCAACCACTGATCTTTTTACTCTCTCCATTGTTTTGCTATTTCCAGAATGTCCTGTAGTTGAAATCATATAGTATGGAGCCTTTTCAGATTGGCTTCTTAGAGTTAGATGCATTTAAGTTTCCTCATGTATTTTCATGGCTTTATAGCTCTTTTTTTTTTTTTTTTAAGATTTTATTTATTTATTTATTTGACAGAGAGATCACAAGTAAGCAGAGAGGCAGGCAGAGAGGGAGGAGGAAGCAGGGTCCCTGCTGAGCAGAGAGCCCAATGTGGGCCTCGATCCCAGGACCCAGAGATCATGACCTGAGCCAAAGGCAGAGGCTTTAACCCACTGAGCCACCCAGGCACCCTATAGCTCTTTTCTTTATAGCTCTGAGTAATATTCCATTGTCTGGATATAGCACAGTTTATTTTGCCGGTTCACCTACTAAAGGACATCTTGGTTGCTCCTAAGTTTTGACTATTATGAACAAAGCTGCTATAAACACCAGTGTGCAGGTGTTTGTGTGGACCTAAGTTTTCAACTCATTTGGGTAAACAGCAAGAAGCATGATTGCTGGATTGTATGGTAACAGTATGTTTAGTTTTGTAGAAACTGTCAAACTGTCTTCCCAAGTGACTATAAGATTTCGCAGTACTAACAGCAATGAATGAGAGTTCCTGTCTCTTTGAATCCTTACCAGCATTAGTGTTGTTAGTGTTTTTGGATTTTAACCATTCTAATAAGTGTGTAGTAGTATCTCGTTGCTGTTGTTTTAAAGATTTTATTTATTTGACAAAGAGAAACACAGTCAGAGAGGGAACACAAGCAGGGGGAGTGAGAGAGGGAGAAGCAGGCTTCCCGCCGAGCAGGGAGCCCAATGTGGGACTCGATCCTGGGACTCCGGGATCATGACCTGAGCCGAAGGCAGTCGCTTAACCAACTGAGCCACCCAGGCACCCCATCGTTGTTGTTGTTTTTAAAGATTTTATTTATTTGCCAGAGAGAGAGACAGTGAGAGAGGGGACTCTAGCAGGGGGAGTGGGAGAGGGAGAAGCAGGCTTCCTGCCCAGTGGGGAGCCCAATGCAGGGCTTGATCCAGGGACCGGAGATCATGACCCCAGCCGAAGACAGACGCCTAACGACACTCACCCAGGCGCCGCTCTCAGTGTTGTTTTAATTTGCATGGACTTTATGACATTTGATGTTGAGCATCTTTTCATATATTTATTTTCTATTTACATATCTTCTTTGGGGAGGTATCTGTAAAGTTCTTTGCCCATTTTTTAATCAGGTTATCTATTTTCTAATGTTTAGAGTTCTGTGTATATTTTAGAAAACAATCCTTTTTTTGTTTTTAAGATTTTATTTATTTATTTGACAGAGAGAAAGATCACAAGTAGGCAGAGAGGCAGGCAGAGAGAGAGGAGAAAGCAGGCTCCCTGCTGAGCAGAGAGCCCAATGCGGGCCTGGATCCCAGGACCCTGAGATCATGACCTGAGCCGAAGGCAGAGGCTTCAACCCACTGAGCCACTCAGGTGCCCAAAGACAGTCCTTTTTCAAATACGTCTTTTGCAAATATTTTTTCCGATTTTGTGGCTTGTCTCATCATTTTCTTGACAGTCTTTCAAAGTTTTGAACTTTAAAGAAGTCTAGCTAACCAATTAATTATTTCATGGATTGTGTCTTTGATGTTGGATCTAAAGAGTCATTGTCATACCCAGAGTCACTTAGATTTTCTCCTATGTCACTGTCAGTCTTGTATTTGTGTTTTACATTTAAGCCTTTATTTCATTGTAAATCTTGATCTCTGAGTACCTGTCATTTCAGTATGTGTGACAACATGGGGAATTTACACATGAAACACTTCTGCATACTTAAGGTCAGTAGTTATTTTGAGAAAAATGCATTGATGTAGTTATTTGGGTGATGAGTGGATCTAGTTGCCGTTAAAAAAATTTTTTTTTACTATTATAAAAGTTTATTTAACAAAAAAGTTCTATATGAAAATGCACACGACCTGATTTTTATATCGTAGTAAAACTGAAATTATAGAGACAGGACAACATGGGGAAGCAGTTGATTTCTTCTGATGAACACCCCCATTGTTTATACTTGTTCCAAGGCTTCTAACATGATGATCTATGTCCTCATATTACCGCCATTCCAATACTGTTCTGTTGCCTACTAGTTGCCATCCCCACACATTCATCTACCACAAGCTTCATAAATGGATCGAACTCCCGCAATATTCCTTGGACATGTCTGCCAACATTTAGTTTCAATGATAATTTCTTGTCCATAAATTTTTTCAACTCAAGAGGATGAGCTTTGCTCATGGCATCTAGTTGGTGAGTTCAAAGATGCCTCTAGACCTAGTTGCTTTCTTCCTGTTTAGGAAATGGGTGAAGCGGCGCCCTGGGTGGCACAGTCTGTTGAGCAACCGATGCTTGATTGTAGCTCAGGTCATGATCTCAGGATTGTGAGAGTAAGCCCTGCTCAGACTCCATGCTCAGTGGGGAGTCTGCTTAAGATCCCCTCCTTTTCCCTCTGCTCCTTCCGCTGCTCTTTCTCTCTCTCAAATAAATCAATAAAATCTTAAAAAAAAAAAAAAATCCTGGGATGGAGCCCCATGTCCTGCTCCCTGCTCAGTGTGGAGCCTGCTTCTCCCTCTCTGCTGCACTCACGCTCTCACTTGTTATCTCTGTCTCTCTCACAAATAAATAATTAAAATATTTTAAAAAGGGGCACCTGGGTGGCTCAGTTGGTTACGACCCTTCTTGGGCTCTCTGCTCAGTGAGGAGTCTGCCACCTCCTTCTCCCTGTGCCTCTCCTGCCTGCTCACTCTCTGTCTCTGTCTGTCTCAGATAAATACATAAAATCTGGGGCGCCTGGGTGGCTCAGTCATTAAGCAACTGCCTTCAGCTCAGGTCATGATCCCGGAGTCCCACGATCAAGCTCCACATCGGGCAGGAGGCCTGCTTCTCCCACTCTCACTCCCCCTGTTTGTGTTCCCTCTCTAGCTGTGTTTCTCTCTGTCAAATAAATAAAATCTTAAAAAACAAAAACAAAAAGCAGGGGCACCTGGGTGGCTCAGTTGGTTGAGGGACTGCCTTCTGCTCAGGCCATGATCCTGGAGTCCCAGGATTGAGCCCTGGGTCAGGCTCCCTGATTAGCAGGGAGTCTGCTTCTCCCTGGAACCCTCTCCCCTCCCATGCTCTCTCTCAATTAAATAAAATAATAAACAAATAAAAACATAAAAATAAAAAAATAATAAATAAAAACAAAACAAAGCCAAAAAACTTCAACACCCTAGAAGTTACTTGGTTTGCTTTCGAGAGATCAAAAAGTTTGAGAACTCTGCTCTGTAACACTCCCCATTAAAGCTGATCAGTCAACAACATGGATTTGAACTCCACAAGTACATGCATATGCTGATTTTGAACAATACTGTAATGGTGTCTTCTGTTCCTTATGATTTTCATAACACTTTTTCCCTAGCTTACTCTATTATAAGAATACAGTATCTAATACTTATAGTATACAAAATACGTGTTAATTGTGATATTGGTAAGGTTTTCAGTCAACAGGAGGCTATTCAGTTTGGGGGGTGGCAAAAAATTATAGGTGGATTTTTGATGGGCGGGGGCCGTTAGCACCACTAACACGGATGCCAGGCCCACCTATCTGAGGCACCCCCCCCAGCCAATCTCAACCAATTCAAAGCTGAAGTCTGTCTGAGAGACGCCATCAGTGTCCTCACGCTCAGTGGGGAACCAGAACACCAGTCTTCTTTTGTTTTTTCTCCAGTTTTGATTTTTTTTTTTAAATTTATTTGAGAGAGAGAGAGAAGGAAGGTCAGAGGGAGAAGCAGAGAGCGCCCCCCCCCCAGCAGGGAGCCTGATGCGGGGCTCCATCCATGGACTCCAGGATCATGACTGAGCCCAAGGCAGTTGCTTAACCAACTGAGACACCCAGGCGCCCCTCAGTCTCGGTATTCTAAATGTTACCCATCCTTCCCTAGTGTTTAGCTACCGCCCAGTTTTGACACTCAAGTGAGGTAAGAGTGAGGCAAGAGAGCTGCCTTTAAACCCCGCCTTTCCGGGCACTTGGGAGGCCTGGGGAGGGGGGGGGAACCTCTGGCTCAGGTCGTGCTCTCATGGTTGCCAGAGGGAGCCCCCAGTCCCGCTCAGTGCTCAGCGCACAGTAGGCTTGAGATTCTCTCTCCCTGGCCCTCTGCCCCTCTGGCTCGGGTTCTCTCTCTCTGAAATAAATAAATTAAAAACAAACAAACAAACAAACAAATCCTGCCTCATTCTGAGCTTGTTCCTGCGGTGTTGGAAGGGGCTTTCTCCTCCACGAATGACAGGCCCCCAAAGGGCCTTGAAAAAAGCCAACTTTAGCATTTCTGAGAAATGCCTCTTTATTTCTCAAGAAACCCTGGCTCTCAAAACTATTGTCTCATGGTGAACTTAAAAAAAAAAAGTCTCATTCACAGCTAATGAGCTGAGCCACAACTTCTTTGTTTTAACCCATCCTCACCTTTCTCTTCCTTCAGGCAAGAGGGAAAGAGGGGTGGGGAGGGTGGGGGGCAGGCGAGGTTGAGCTACCTGGAAAGGAAATGAAGGGAAAATGAATGGAAAGCATATTATTACCCAATAATTATGGATTGCAGGTGCCAATTAGGTTGAAGAAAAAAGCTCGAAACACTGAGCTATTGAATGGCAAGTCCTGGTGGAGATGGGAACCGGAGGTTTACAACTGGGTGAGTTGGAGAAAGAAAGCCCATAGATTTCAAAAGCCTTTTCCAAGTCTGTATATGTAAATGTATGTTGAATCAAGGAGAACTCTTCAATTGCAGTTTTAAAATTCTCTTCCTTTACTTTCCAGAATTGGGGAACTAGGACAAGGGAAAGCAAGCAGGAGGAAGTGTTTTCTTTTTTTTTTAAGCACCATCAGAAAGAGGGAAGAGTTCATTAAACTCTCTAATTTCAAACTATATTTAATTTGATCTCAAATTATACTAAAATTATTAAATTCAGAAATGTACAGCTGACGGGATAAACAAAGGCCTTTCAACGTTATGTACTGCTTCAAGTGTAATCGGGAATGAAACAATTTATTTGCAAAATATATATTTCGACAAATATACAGTTATCTCTTCTGCTTCCTAAGTCAATAAATCTCTAGTTTAATACTTTAATTGCAAATAGTAATATTAGACACCAAATATTTATTGAGCACCAACCATGAGCCTGAACTGTGTTCCCAAGGGGAGGAAGGGTGAGAAGATGGTGACACGCCTCACGAGGAGGCCAGAGCCTCGCCCGTCTATGTTCAGTGGCCACTGGCCTTCGGTGAAGGCGACAATCAAGGCACTTCTATTATTTATGACAACATGCCCACATCTGCAGTTTATAAAGTGCTTTACAAAATGTATCACATTTCATCGTCATTACCGTCCTGTTAGGTAGAGATTACCATGCTCATTTAATGTATAAACATCTGAGGCTTGGAGGGGGATAAGGGGTCCCCGGCCACACAGCTGGTCAGTAGCAGAGGTGGGAGTGGAACGCCGAAGTCCTCAGTTCTGGAGTCAAGTGCACGTCTGCCTCTCTTCTGAGAAGGGGACAGCACTCCCTGCGGCCCGCACGCTTGATTTTATTCCTTTTCTGGCGTTACCATCTACTAGGGAGGAATCCCAGGCTCCTCCAGGGCAAAGAAGCTCTGCAATTAAACTAAATATAGTCTGCAAGAGGCTGCATCTCATTTGGACTAATTATCCCGTCACCCATCAGAAGAACAAAGAGTGAAGAATTTTCAGGCCTCATCATTTCCCGTCGCCTCTCTAGGTTGGGCTTCCCAGGGATCAGCCTGAAGACAAATGTTAAGAGAAAAAACATGCAGGGGAACTGAGGAAGGTCTGGGCTTCCCTCACCAGCACAATGACTGCACTTAGAACTGCAAGGAGGCTGGCCTGGGGAGAGATCCCTCTGGCCTGGAGACTTCGGGATGAGAGTCCAGAGACCGTGGACAGGGCGCCTGCCAGGCAGTTGCGTGCAATATTGATGACCCGTTTCACAAAGTCCTCCTTGCTCTTCCCTCTAGCAAGCACGTATTGAGCACAGGTGCGAGCCTCGTGGGGAGTTTATGGAAGAACGTGCTGGAAGGAAAGCAGAAGAAACCAGCCCCAAATCCCTAGGCATGGAATTCAAAACCAAAGTTAGAAAAAATTCAAGAGGAGAAAGATACTTCAGTCAGGACTCGCGCTTGTACCAGTAAGTTTGGGGATTGAGTTTCCTCACTGAAAGCTCATGTGTCAGGGGCAAGTTTAAGCAAGGAAATATTGTCTCAGGAAGCTTTTACTAAGTTCTTGTTTATATTAAGGAAGTGCCATAGAACACCTGGCATCAGCCAGTAGCAAAATTTTTTTTTTAAAGAATTTATTTATCTCATTGAGAGAGCAAGAGTGAGAGGGAACGCATGGGGGGAGGGGGAGGGGGAGAGGGAGAAGCAGGCTTCCCGCTGAGCAGGACCATCCCAGCACCCTGAGGTCACCACCTGAGCCGAAGGCAGACGCTTAACCCACTGAGCCACCCAGGCGCCCCAGGAACAAAATTTTTAAAGTGAAGAATGATGCTTAGTAGAACACAAAATTCTGTTAGCCACAAGAATTACAAAGAATTTTCATCAGTTTGTTCCTGGCTGCCACAGATGACTTTCTGTTGGAGGCGTGTGTCTGCAGGTGGGCTCCGATAAACTGCTTCATCAAAGAAGCTGTAAGCACATCTGTGACAGGTTCCATGTAAGATTACTGCATCGGAGAAAACGGAGGGCACGTTTCGGATCACATGTTTGCATATTTTAAAATCAAATCTCATTTCTTAGAAAACGTACGTGGCTTGTTCAGCCTATGAGACGTGAAATACAGAGTTCAAAGGGTTCACAGCCTAGTTTGAATCATCATCTAACCCAGATGAGTGGGGACATGACTCACACATCCTGTGTCTGGCACTCACTCGTGGCTATTCAGCCTCCGTCAATAAAGTACCGATAATCCAGTATGAGAAGGTGAATGGAGACGGTGAGTAGTCTGCATATCAGGTGCACATCCAGGCTTCCCTTCGGATCTGTATGCTGCTTCAACACAGGACGCTGCTGCAGAACTCCGCTCTGAGACAGGAGCTCCCCAGAATCTGGAGGAGAGGGAAGGAAGCTAGAGCCCTAATGCAACACTTCGAGAAAGTACTGCAGAAGGCAAAGGAGTCAACTGAGGTGAAGATCCAGGACTCCTGATGCTGAGAAGGTTAAGACTGGCCACTTCCATTTTTTCCGGGCTTGGTAGCCCCGGCCCCCCCCCCCCCCAGTCCTTTGGTTCTGTCGTCTCTCTTTTTCACTCTTACTGTCCTGAGCCTTATTTTCTCTCCCTCCCTCTCCTTCTGGCTTCATGTTATTTTGCCTCACTAGTCTTCATCCTCTGCTTTGTCCAAAACTTGTATTGCTTTGCTGCACAGATGTGAGAAAACCATTAGATTAAAAGACACTCACTCTGGAAGTCTGGGCTGCCCTAAAGACCAAATTGTATTAATTATGCCCAGACAAGCTTTTAAAGCACTTTAAAAAGAAAGAAAACCAAAGGAACTAAAAACTTGGGTTCAGTAGCCTTGAGATAATTTGGATCATTTGCATTTCTTGGTAGGGTCTTCAAACAGTGGAAGAGATAAAGCCTTTTCTGGGAACTTTTTTTTTTTTTTTTAAGTAGGCTCCACACACACAACACAGCCTGGAGCCCCATGTGGGCCTTGAACTCCTGACCCTGAGATTGAAACCTGAGCTGAGATAAGGAGACAGACACTTAACCAATGGAGCCACCCAGGTGCCCTAGGAATTTTTGTAAGAGAATCGGTCCAATTTAACCCCTTTTGGAATGCAGCTATAGTGCTGAGTACTTTGAAAACAGACTTCTAGGTCCATTCTCTGTCCCGGAGAGGAGTATGTTTCTGGTTCAAGAAGTTGTAAAAACCTCCTCTAACATGGGCAAGTGTCATAGAGCCCAGAACAGAAGGGCTAGTTTTTCTAAGACTCATATGGGTGGAACGTGTTTCTCCTTTGCGGCCCAAAATAACCAAATGCGGAATAAGCAGGTCCCATCTAGACTGTGGTTTCTCAGTCTCGACATAAGTCATTGTGGGGCCCAGCGAGTCTGTGCTGGGGAGCTGTCCTGTGCCGCGTGTGGAGCAGCCTCCCCAACCCCCACCCACGACGTGCAGCCTCCCCGACCTCCGCCCATGACATGCCAGGAGCACAATGTCGAAAAATGTCTTCAGACTTTGCCAAATGTCCCCTGGGCAGCAAAACTGACCCCTGTTGAGAACTACTACTTTAAAGAAGAGGATGGAATATTCTGTTCCAAAATACACATATAAGATACTCCGTTTTTAAAAGTATTTGGGAAAAGATGTTTTCGAAGAAAGATGATGATAATACCTTTATAACTCTCGGAAGGCAGGGCTCCAAGCTGTGATTTCTGCTAAATTATAAGCTTTCAAGGGCGGGAACACGTTCATCTTATTTATTGCCGTAGTCCTGGGATCCAGGATAGTGCTGGAGATGTGCTCGGTGTTTCATAAACAGTCGGGCGATGAAGGCACGATTTATTGAGCAAATACTACCTACCAAGCACCGCGCCATCCATGTTCCTATATTGACTCGCCGGCACTAATCAGATAGGCATTAAAGTAAAACTTGTCGATAAAGCAAATTCAGCTATTGCATAATTGTTATTTGCCTCCCCGTTCCTATCCTTCCCCCAGGCTCTGCTCTCAGATGGATGAACTAAAGTTCTTACCGACCAGAGTGGGGAGGGCTGCAACTCCTTCTGGGGAAGTCAGCGGGGGGGGGGGGGGGGGGCAGAGAGTGAGTTCCCGTGTCCTGAGCGTTCCCCCGGTCAATTTCCCTGGTTTAAAAGACACTAGGGGTGCCCGGTGATGAGGAGATTCCTGGAATTATTGCTCCTGTCCTGGGAACTCTAGGCAGCTGCAGGACTCGTCTTTGCCCCATCAATACTTAAACCAGAGTAAACAGTATTCAGGTGGCCCTAAACCCCAGCTGAGACTGACAAGGACTTAGCTCACATCGCCAGATCACTGGCCAGAACACCAAGTCATTTCATTAATTTCTCGAAGTGGTGCCCTTGCATTTCACAAGATTGACCTCTTTTCCGCCTACCCATCACCTTATGGTGGTGTTTCTACCATATCATCTTTGTGGTACAAGTGGGGGGGGGAACAAGTCGGGAAACAGGCGCCCTAAGAGGCGGCTTTGTGGGGACCCAAGATCCCAACTAGGCAAGGCTGGCCTGACTCCTTACTCTGCCAGACAGTACAGAGCGGGACACACAAACTCTCCCAGGACTGAACTGGTGAGAGCCATTCCTGTCTTCCCCGTGTGACAATTCCCCGCATGCTGCACGGTGGTGGGTCACAGTCTCTGTTGTGTGGGCTGGGGAGGGGCGGATGAACAACACCTGGCTTAGGGCCAGTTGCCTTGAAGGGACGCCAAGCTGGGGCGCAGCAGACACACGGGGATGAGCAGCGGGCAGGACCAGACTGGCCTGGTAAGAACAGGCAGAGGCAAAGCTGGAGCATCTAGGGAGGAGTGAAGCAGGGTGAGGCAGCAGGCCCCCGAATGGCGAGCGTGCTCCCCTCCTCTGCTGTGGACCGCGCGGGAGGGGCATGGCGGCCTCCCAGAATGCTGTGAGCAGGAAGCGTGTGATCAGAGAGGCAGGGGAGCAGCTGCCACGGGCGGGGGAGCGTGCACATCGGATTCCATGTGTCTGCAGTTGGCAGGGAAGAAAGCGAGCTGGGTGCGGGAGGAGGCTCATGTTCTTCACACGGACCCTTTCTTATTTTTTAGAGCTCTCCCATTCTTTGCAAGGTCTTATGGCTTAGGTAGCTGTGTGGTCACCAGTAGTCTCTCTGCATCGGAGAGCGGCGCACACGGGACAGACCGGGACAGACCGGGCCGGCCGGTCAGAGACGTCAAACACACAACCATTTCTAGCACACATGGCGGAAGCAACATGCTCTAATTTAGGGAGGAGCCACAGGATGCATGACCCCATCTTCCTGATCTGGGGATCCCACGGCAGAGAGGCAGCCAAGTCTGCTCTGGGAGATAGAAACGGAAAAGGAAATGGACCCTGAACACAGTCCGTGTGAGCAGGGAGGCCTGCTGGGTGTGAGGAGCCCCGGGCGGCAAAGGGGGCGAGGCCCAGGATGGAGCTCCCTGCCTCTCCCCACCCCCGGGGGCAGGGCTGCTGTGTAACAGGTGCCCTGGACCTCACCTCCCAGGGTGCTCTCTTCCCTCCGCAGGGAAGATGAGGGGTGAGCACTTAGGACATCCCTCTCCCTCATCATGTGAGCCCATGTCATATAACACTATGAAGATGATTTCCTATCATTTTGTTAATCAAATTCCATCCACGCAGGGGAACTCAGATGCTAGGTCTTCCATTCTCATTTATTTTTTGGTGCGTGGAAATTTAGTAGTATATATATTTTTAAAAAAATGATCCTGGTACTTATTGATATTTACTTAAGTTCTAAACTTTGTTGCAGATCCTAGGGGCATAAGACGCAGGAAGATTCCTGCTGTCTCCTGGCATTGGTAATGTGCTAGGGAAGCCAGGTGGGAAAGAAACCTGTGTGTAAACAGTATAATTCAGATAGCGATCATCATCTCCGAACTTAACACCATGTGTTACAGTTTCCTGAATCACTACATTTATTGTTCTAGATAATATCCCAATGCTCATTATCCATGATGGTTTTCCTGCTCCTTGGTGTCCTGGGGAAAGCATGAACCCCAAATGCAGGTACGCTTCTTTTTGGGCAGAGCCACTTAGCTCTTATGTTTCCAGTGGGGTCGTTTGGGTCATCTCATTTCTTCCCAGCTATGATCAGTGAGTCAGCTGTGTCACTGATTTGGGGCAATGGTTAAGGAGGTGAGAAGGATCAAGGAAGAGCTTTTTGGATAGGCAGGATTTTGTAATGGTGAAGAGTTTCACCTTCGGCAGGTTGTAACAGGCTGAATAATGGGCCCCTGAGATGTCCGCACCCTAATTCATGGAAGTGGTGTTGCTTTATACGGCAGACAAAAAGGCAACTGTTTGCAGGTGTGATGAAGTTCGAGCTCTTGAGTTGGGGAAATGTTCCCGGACTGTCTGGGTGGGTCCAATGTACTCCCAAGAGTCCTTATAAAAGCGAGGCAGGGGATCCAAATGGGCAGAAGGTGATGTGATGATGAAAGCAGACAGAAAAGGCAAAGTGTTGTGAGCTAAGAATGAGGAGAGCCTCTAAGAGCTGGTGAGGCTATGAACTCTTTCCCAGAACATCCAGAAGGAGACAGCCCTGCAGACCTTGATCTTAGTCCTGTAAAACTCATTTCGGACATCTAACCCCTTGAACTAATAAAAAAAAATCATTTTGTGTTGTTTTAAGCCACTAAGTTTTTATAACTTGTCACAGCAACAACAGGAAATCAGTGCATGTGTGATTTTCATCCAGACCCCACAGCAGGAAGATGTATGCATCCTTCTACTTCTGGTTCTATCTCTTCTATCTGGTTGCAGAGCAGGACTCAGTTTGGGAAGCCAGGAGGAATGACAGAGCTGTCTAGGGAAGGAAGGTCACACAAGAGCAGGGATCTGATCTCTTTTTTCTCTAGTTCTTATAGGACACCCCCTGCCTACTGCCTTCTTTTGTAGTCTCTCCTCAGGAAACATGAGAGGGAGCCCTCCATGCCTCTCTCCCAGCTGAGAGGGGCTGCATTGATCTGGGAAGCCCAGACTGATCCAGAAAGACCAATCTGAACTAGTCTTGATATTGATTCCCTAGCAGCCAGCTGAGGAGTCTATAAGGAATGAACAAGTGAAGAAATACACGAGGAATTCAATTAGTCACCAAGCATTCATTGAGCGCCTCCAATTTGCCAAGAACTGCATGGACACTAGAGAGCCAGAGATAATGAAGCATGGTCCCTGGCCTTGAGGAAAGGCAGATGTGTACACAATGAATTATAAAGCGATACGTCAAATTCCGCCATAGAATGTGCCATAGGGACACAAGGCACAGGTGGCATTTCTGACATCGATTAGCTTCGTTCAGGAAATATCGTCTGATCTGGGCTTTGAAGGACACACAGGAATTTCACAGAGCAAAAGAAATCCGTATTCCAGGCAGAGGAGAAGAGACATGCAAATACACGAGTTAGCAGCCTGCAGTCCCACATCATGCATCTCTCTTCTTTACCTGATGGGCCCCACGTGTGGCTCCATTAATAAGATGACACTAACTTTCATGTAAGGAGAGTGTGGGTAGGAGTCGTTCACTAAGGACCATGAAGACCTGAAATTGGCATGTGTGGGGGGACAGTTTCCTTCTAAGTATAGAATTACTGGCGCGCCTGGGTGGCTCAGTGGGTTAAAGCCTCCGCCTTTGGTTTGGTCATGATCTCAGGGCCCTCGGATCAGGCCCCACATCGGGCTCTCTGCTCAGCGGGGAGCCTGCTTCCTCCTCTCTCTCTGCCTGCCTCTCTGCCTATTTGTGATCGCTCTCTCTGTCAAATAAATAAAATCTTACAAAAAAATAAATGTAGAATTACTGGCCTCGTATTAGCGGCCATCCAGCCTTCGCTTTGTTCCAAATCCACCATCGTATCTTAGTCCCTATTTCTATGCAAACCACGGGTGGTAGAACATTTCTCCCTTTTTACCTACATGGAGGCCACTACATAACTGTCCAGAAATGCATTTTTAAAACTATGAGCATAAGACATTATAGAAAAAAAGGGGGGCAACTCGGGTCCCCTCTCTCTTTGGGAGCTTTGCACTATCACTCGATGAATTTGGCTTTACTGTATAACTCACTAAACTTTGTTTTGCTGCCCGTCTCTCTGTCTGGTCTGCCTCTTCCTTCTTTGAAGAAGAAGCAGGCTGACCAAGAACCGTGGGCACCAAAGGAAAAGAAATCCTATAACAATTACTCCATAACTCTTTTTCTTATAAAGATTTTATTTATTTATATGACAGAGAAACACAGTCAGAAGGAGCACAAGCATGGAAGTGAGAGAGGGAGAAGCAGGCTTTCCACTGAGCAGGGAGCCCGATGTGGAGCTCCAACCCCCAGAACTCTGGGACCATGACCTGAACCAAAGGCAGATGCTTAACGACTGAGCCACCAGGCGCCCCTTCCTCCATAATTCTTAACCACAGCAACTAGTCAACCCTAAGGTGAAACTTCCAGATCAGCCCCAGGCAAGACAGTGAAGCTGACCGCTTTTGGTTTTTCTTTGCCTCACCCCATCCAGTCCCTCCCCTTTCCAATTCTTCTCCACCCCCAGTTAACCATTCTCTGGGAGCCCTTTCTTAAGGCTCACCCACTGGCCCAGAAACCTGCTCCACCCCCTTGGGGTATGCTCTCTGTCACTACCGGGGCAGCTGAGATGCCCTCCAAAACCAGCCCTTTTCTCTCTCTCCCCAAGTAGAATGTGTGTCTCTTCCTCTTCATAATGACCTTGCCTATGCAGTCTTCCTATTTGCTTCCCAATGGAGAGGAGGGAGGGCGGGGTGAATCCCCTCCCTGCCTTTAAGTCTAGGGGGTTCAGCCTCACTTCTGCCAGCCTCTCCTC
>PITA01030875.1:0-15958 GCA_004023965.1 Spilogale gracilis | reverse complement strand
ACACAGAGAGAGATCACAAGTAGGCAGAGAGGCAGGCAAAGAGAGAGGAGGAGGCAGGATCCCTGCTGAGTAGAGAGCCTGATGTGGGCTTCGATCCCAGGACCCTGGGATCATGACCTGAGCCAAAAGCAGAGGCTTTAACCCACTGAGCCACCCAGGAGCTCTGTTGAGAGATTCTTGATGACTGCTTCAATCTCTTTACTGGTTATGGATCTGTTTAGGGTTTCTATTTCTTTCTGGTTCAGTTTTGGTAGTTTATATGTCTCTAGGAATGCATCCATTTCTTCCAGATTGTCAAATTTACTGGTGTATAGTTGCTCATAATATGTTCTTATAATTGTTTGTGTTTCTTTGATAGTTGGTTGTGATCTCTCCTCTTTCATTCATGATTTTATTAAATTGGGTCATTTTTCTTTTCTTTTTGATAAGTCTGGCCAGGGGTTTATCAATCTTGTTAATTCTTTCAAAGAACAACCTCCTAGTTTTGTTGATTTGTTATACTGTTCTTTTGGTTTCTATTTCATTGATTTTTGCTGATTTTTATTATTTCTCTTCTCCTTCTGGGCTTAGGCTTTGTTTGCTGTTCTTTCTCCAGCTCCTTTAGGTGTAGGGTTAGGTTGTGTACTTCAGACCTTTCTTGTTTCTTGAGAAATGCTTGTATTCCTATATACGTTCCTCTCAGGGCCGCCTTTGCTTGTCCCAAAGATTTTAAACAGTTTTGTTTTCATTTTCATTTGTTTCTATGAATTTTTAAAATTTTTCTTTAATTTCTTGGTTGACCCATTCATTCTTTAGTAGGATGCTCTTTAGACTCCATGTATTTGAGTTCTTTCCAAGTTTCCTCCTGTGGTCGAGTTCTAGTTTCAAAGCATTGCGGTCTCAAAATATGCAGGAAATGATCCCAATCTTTTGGTTGAGACCTGATTTGTGATCCGGGATGTGATCTATTCTGGAGCATGTTCCATGTGCACTAGAGAAGAATGTGTATTCTGTTGTTTTGGGATGGATGTTCTGAATATAGCTGTGATGTCCATCTAGTCCAGTGTGTCATTTAAAGCCCTTATTTCCTTGTTGATCTTTTGCTTAGATGATCTGTCCATTTCAGTGGGGGGTGTTAAAATACCCTACTATTATTGTATTATTGTTGATGTATTTCTTTGATTTAGTTATTAATTGGTTTATAAAATTGGCTGCTCCCATGCTAGGGGTATAAATGTTGCTCTGTTAGATCTTCTTGTTGGGTGGACCCTTTAGGTATCATATAGTGTCCATCCTTATCTCTTATTATAGTCTTTGGCTTAAAATCTAATTTGTCTGATATAAGAATTGCCACCCCAGCTTTCTTTTGATGTCCATTAGCATAGTAAATTGTTTTCCACCCCCTCACTTTAAATCTGTGGGTGTCTTTGGGCCTAAAATAAGTTTCTTGGAGACAGTATATCGATGGGTCTTGCTTTTTTATCCATTCTGATACCCTGTGTCTTTTGATTGGGACATTTAGCCCATTTACATTCAGGGTAACTTCTATTGAAAGATATGAATTTAGTGCCATTTTATTGCCTGTAAGGTGACTGTTACTGTATATTGTCTCTGTTCCTTTCTGGTCTGTTACTTTTAGGCTCTCTCTTTGCTTAGAGGACCTCTTTCAGCATTTCATGAAGTGCTTTTGCAAATTCTTTTAGTTTTTGTTTGTTCTGGAAGCTTTTTATTGCTCCTTCTATTTTCAATGACAGCCTAGTTGGATATAGTATTCTTGGCTGCATATTTTTCCCATTTAGTTGTCTGAATATACCATGCCAGTTTTTTCTGGCCTGCCGGGTCTCTGTGGATAGGTCTGCTGCTAATCTAATATTTCTGCCATTGTATGTTATAGACCTCTTCTCCCCAGCTGCTTTCAGGATTTTCTCTTTGTCACTGAGACATCTAATAGTAAGCTTTATTATTAGATGATGTGGTGTGACCTATTTTTTTGATTTTTGAGGAGAGTGCTCTGTGCCCCCCTGGATTTTGATGCTTGTTCCCTTTGCTAAATTAGGGAAATTCTCTGCTATAATTTTCACCAATAGAGCTTCTGTCCCTCTCTCTCTCTTTCTTCTTCTGGGATCCCAATTATTCTAATACTATTTGGTCTTATGGTATCACTTATCTCTCAGATTCTTCCCTCGTGGTTCTGTAGCTGTTTGTCTCTTTTTTTCTCAGCTTATTTTCCATCACTTGGTCTTCTATATTCTCTCTCTGTCTCATTTCTCCTAGCAGGAAGTGCCTCCATTTTTAAAATCTTATTAATTTTATTAATAGCTTTTTTGATTAGAATTTCATTAGATTTTAGTTCTTTATATCTACAGAAAGGGATTTTATTTCTCTAGAAAGGTATTCTCTAGTATCTTCCATGCTTTTTTGGACCCCAGCTAGCACCTTGATAATCATCATTCTTAACTCCAGTTCTGACATATTTAGTAATGTCCCTATTGATCCCCTAGGCATTGGTACTTCCTCTTGTTCTTTTTTCTGAGATGAGTTTTTCTGCCTTGTCATTTTATCAAGATAAGAATAGACGAATGAGAGAACAAAACACTAAAAGGGTAGCAATGACGCCGGAAAAATATACACTAACCAAATCAGAAGAGACCCAAAATGGGGGGAGAAGAAAGGAAAAGAAAAAAAAGTCTAAATCTATATCTACATCTATCTGTCTCCCCCTATATATATGATTAGACTGGTGAATAGAACACTTGATTTGGAGTGTATTTTGGTCTGTTAGAAGAAATTGCCTCCCAAAATTTTAAAGAATGAAAAATTTATGTATATGTACAAAAATAAGGGTATACATGATGAAGGGATGGAATATGACTGTAAAGATAAAAATTAAGATTCTAAGAAAAGAAATGATAAGAAGTTGATTCAAAAAAGAAAAAAGAAAAGGAAAAAGAGGAAAGAATGTGATGAGGCTGGAGATTGGATCAAAGCCATGCACTAGATTTAGGGTTTATTTTGATCTATTAGAAGAAACTGTATCCCAAAATTTTAAAGAAAGAAAAACTATATGTATATGAAAAATAAGCTTAAATACAATGAAGGGATAGAATATGACTATAATAATGAAAATTTAAAAATATTTTTTAAAAAGGTATTAATAAGTTAAAATAGTTAAAAATGTTAAAATAGGAAAAAGAAAAAATTTAAAAAATAGAATAAGAAAAAAATAACATTAAAACAATTTAACTTTGAAAGAGTAAAGAATCATGGGGAAAAAGCCATGAATTCTATCTTGTGCATTCCCCTAACTCTAGAGTTCCGCAGTTCTCATTGATGGGTGAACTTGGTCTTGGCTGGATGTTCTTGCTGATCTGCTCAGCGAGAGGCCTGTTGCTGTGATTCTCAAATGTCTTTGCCCGAGGCGGAACTGCCCCGCCCTTGCCAGGGGCCGGCTGAGCGATCTGCGCAGGTTCGAGAGCTTTTGTTCCCTGATCACTTTCCGCTTTCAGTACAGCTTTGGAGGCCTCGGAATGAAGATGGCGGCCTCCAGGCTCCCCAGAGGAGTGGAGAGCTGGGAGCAGGCAGGCCCACGCCTCAGTGCACCCTCAGAGAAAAGCAGTCAATCACACCTGTCCCCCTGGTTTCGGGGCACACTCCGTGCTCACCCGGACTGTGACTGAGCGTTTCTATCTCCCGCACATGGTCCTGTTTGAAGTCTCCAAACCCAGCAGCATGCTCCCGCGCCACCCCTCCCCGTGGAGGGAGGAGGGGGTCTCCCCGGATCTACCACCTGCGGGGTCCCTGCTGGAAGAGCAGTGGCCCGACTGCCCCCTCGGATCACGATTTAAGGTAAGCCCGAGCAGACAGCCCCCTCCTCGGCTCCATCTCTGCAGCCGGCTTCCCCGAGCCCGTTCCTGGGAGCTCTGCCGTGCTCAGGCACCCCGGGTCCTTCTGTGACCCTGCGGGTCCTCAGACCACACTGTCCCGGCAAGGGTTCCACTCCCCACTTAGCCTCTCGGGTGATGTCCCTCAGCGGGGAGCCCGCCTGTCTTCCCAAATGTTGCTCTGATTCAATTTTCCATGCACCCTAGCTTCCAGAAAGTGGTCGCTTCTCTGTTCCTAGAATTGTTGCTCTGCTTCTCTTCTATCTGCTGTTGAGTTTGTAGATGTTCCAGCTGGTTTGATAACTAGCTGAACTCCTGGGACCCGACGATATCCAGGTCTCCTCCTGCTCCACCATCTTGCCTACATTGACAAACGAACTTTGAAGTCAGGTTTGGGCACCTAGTCTGACTCTGCCCTGAAATAACTATGTGGCAGCTTCCAAGTCACTGAAAACTTTGAGTCTCAGTGTGCTTATTGTAGAAATGAGAAGGACAGTAATGCTCACCTTCCAGAGCTACATTAACACTGCTTGAAAAATACTAGGTAACATTTAAACTGTGTCTTGAAGCATGAGAGAGGTGTCCACAGGTGCACTGCTGATAGAGGGGAGAATTGGGCTTCTAGGCTTCTGTGGTTTTATATGCTCCCATCTACTCAGGTGTGGGCTTAGGGACACAATAGTTACTCAGTTAATATATGTCAGTAGATTGGTTGGTTGAAGAAGTAAAAGGTGAAGGATTTCCACTCCCCCTTTTCTTTGAAGGAACCCTTTTGAATCTTTTTGGTGTCTGATTCTTTGCTAAGCCACCTATTTTCATAATGCCACATTTTTGGCACCTTTATGCCAGTCTCTGGATATTTAGTCTACAAGCAACTGAACAAAAGAATATTATGTACTTCAGCTAGGAACTGTATAATTCCAAACTCATTCTGAGTAAGAATGTGGCTGGAAAATGAAAGACAGAAAAAAAAAATGTGTGTGTGTGTGTGTCTGTGGGTGGGTATGGGAAAGAGAAGGGGTGGGGGTCACATGCCACAATATGGATAAATCTTAGTAATGTAACATTAATTGAAAGAATAATTTCCCCCAAACATATGGGAACATACTGTTTATAGATGCCAGGCAGCAATGTAACCAAGGGATCAAAGCAAATATCACCAATGAGGGACCTCTGGCTGTGATTTACTAAGAAGGACATGACACACAGAATCACCTCAGTGACATCTCTGCCCAACATGAATAACCTGAATGCAATCAAAAGGGAACATTAGAAGAAGCCAAATTAAGGGACATTTAATAAAATCCCAGATGAACATTAATGTCATGAAGAGCAAAGAAAAGCCAAAGGAACTTTCAGATTCAAGAGGACTAAAGAGAGACAATAACTGAACACAAGATGTGATTCTGGACCAGAATCCATTACTTGAAAAAATTGCTATAAATGTTAATATTGGGACAATGGACAAAACTTAAAAATGGACTGTTGGTAAGATACAAGCATATAAGTATGGCATTAATGGTGACTTTCCTCATTTGTGGTTATGTAAGAGAATATCCTCATTCTTAGGAAATGCACAGTGATGTATTAAGTGGGTCAAGAGGCAAGATATATGAAACCTATTTTCAAACAATTTGGAAAATCATAACTCTCTCTCCATGGAGAGATATAAACTGTCAGTAAGTCTGTATGAAATTTGTATACTATCCTTGAAACATTTCTGTAGGTTCAAACTTATTTCGAGATTAAAAAAAGTCTCCAAGACAAAGCCAAAACAAATAAAAAGCACTAATCTGGGGTGCCTGGGTGGCTCAGTTGGTTAAGCGACTGCCTTCGGCTCAGGTCATGATCCCGGAGACCCGGGATCGAGTCCCACGTCGGGCTCCCTGCTTGGCGGGAAGCCTGCTTCTCCCTCTCTCACTTCCCCTGCTTGTGTTCCCTCTCTAGCTGTGTTTCTCTCTGTCAAATAAATAAAATCTTAAAAAAAAAATTAAAACTACACATAGATAAAATTAATCAGTATAAAAAGAAAGGAAGGAAAAATGCCCGAGATTCTGCATGGTACCCTCCCTGGGTGGGGCAGCGAGCAGCAAGATGGTCTCCTGTAGGGTATTATTGCTGACCCCCATTTTGTTTCAATGACTAGTAGATTCATTGATGCTTATTACATAAAAACAAGTAATTAGAAAAAAACATGAACCAGACAAAAGAACTTGCTGAGCAAGTCATGAAACACACAATATGATTAATCTTTTTGTTTTCATCTGAAGCCAATTAAAAAGTAAAAGAAAGACAGGGAGTGGGAGAAGAGGGAGGACGGCAGAGGGGAAGAAAGAGAAATTGAGAAATCAAGGAGCAGGGAAAAGAAATGGACGTCAGGTCTTTTGAAGGAGAAGAAAAAAAAAAAAAGACTCCGGAGAAAATGTTCTGAAGAAATGAGTGAGGCAAGACTGAGCATATGCCCAAGAGAAGAGAAGATGGGTTGGAAGAAGCTGAAAGAATAAGAAATGGGACTGCTGAGGCAGAAGGAAGAAAAGCCTAACTGGTATTTTGGAGCCACAAGAGGGACACTCTGTCTCCACAGAAGAGTGTCAGCCAAAGGGCTGGATTCCAGGAAAGGGTGATGTGGTTAAACAACACACCAAGGTTTGGTCTAACGGAAGGCTGACACTCAGCCAGCTGGGCTTTTCCAAAAACTCAGAGGGTTGTGGTCACTTCTGGCTTCTTCAATACTCCAGGCTATTAATTAGGAGGAACCACTAGATTAACCCATGGCCATAATCACCTATGATGAGAGCTTATGCCCAGATGCTTGTGGGTAATTGAGGGCTCTCCTCTGGGAACTGCCATCTTGTTTAAGTCCTTCTGGTGCCCAGTGTGAGAATATGCATGGTGGGAGCATGCCAGGGAAACTGGGCTCATGCAAAGTGCAACTACATTTCTTAAGGTTGCTCGTCACTCCTAATAACTGTCCTGTGGTCTCTGGGTGCTCACTGATGGCTCACCAATGAATGATTGACCTTGTCAGCATTAAAATTACTAGGATACTTCGGAAATATTCATGAGGTCTAAAGGTTTAGTCCTTCCCCTGTTTTGCCCTATGGCATTTGGAAACAAAACCAACCAAAGAAAATGCCTTTGTTGGAGCAGGGAGGAAGATTCCCATGTGCCAAGTGATTCAGTCTGCCCCGGTGAAAGGGGGAAAACAATGCTCTCTGTGATTTGGCTTCTGTTTTTCTAGACTTTTCTATGCCTCACCTTGGGCGTGTTCCTATTGTGCTGAGCTGATCACTGCTCCCTAAACAAATGATGCTTTCCTCTTAATACTCCCTCCATTCGGAATATCTTATTTCCCTCAACCCGGGTAATGAATTTCTTTTTTTAAAAAAGTTACATAAACACTCTATTCTAGCAGTACTTCTTCCATAAAACCTTCCTTGATACCCCATACCCCTACCCTATCCCACATACACAGTGTCCTTCAGCCCTCGGGAATCCCTCTTGTGCTTTTTGGATGTCTTTCAGAACACCAGAGCACTTTACTATATTGCTTCCTTTACAGGCCTGCCTTCTACTGTTCTTTGGAGGCAGAGAATTAAAATCAGTGTACATTGAATGTCAAACAACTCAATGAATGAGTAATAAATACTTTTCACAGGCCATGGAGGTGCTTTACACATCGTGCCTCATCTAAACCTCACACAGTCCTCAAAGGTGGTTACAATTATTAATCGTGTCCTTACAGATGAGGAAACCAAAGCTCACAGAGGTTGAATCATTCCTCCAGGATCATATTATTAAGTCATGGACGTTGGCTTTATACCTAGATAGTCAGAGTTCTTTCTGAACAGAGTGCTTCCCTGAATAATCATGTCATGTTAGAGGTCATCAAGGTATGGAGCATTTCTACTCACCGTGGATGTCATTATCTCCAGGCTCAATGTAATCAGGATGCAATGTCTTGCTGTGTTGAATGTTCACGACGTGCAAGGCACAGGCTTTGCCTCAAGGAGTTTGACCCACTAGAAAAACTTCAACTAATATTTGGGGCAATTTGTGAACAATACAATATTATATGCACTCACCTAAATATATATATTTTGAGTACCTCTATGTTCAAAGCATATTACTATAGATGGTGTGAGCTAAAAAGAAAAATGAATACAACTACACCATCCCAATTTTCCAGAATGGGATGTTAAAAGTGACAACTTTATTGAAATATAATTCATATACCATAAAATTCACCCATTTAAAGTCTACAATTTAGTGGTTTTAAGCACATTTAAGCACACAGAGTTGGGCAACCATTACCATTATCTAATTTGAGAATATTTTCACCACCCCAACAGGAAATCCTTTGCCCATTAGCAATCATTTTCTATTTCTCTCTGACAATTCTCTGAGCCCCTGATAACCACTAATCTCTTTTCTCTCTCTGTAGATTTGCCTATTAGCAACATTGAGTTCATTTCTATGAAACCTATTCAGTTTGCAGAATGGACAAGCAGATGATCCTAAAACTCACATGGAAATGCAAAAGACCCCCAAACAGCCAAAACAATCTTGGAACTTTGTCAATTCCTGCAAAAAGAAAATATTTTTATAGAAATGTCATCATATGACCTATCATGCCTGGCTTCTTTCACTTAGCATACTGTTTTCAAGGTTCTTCCATGCTGTAGCATATGTCAATAGATGATTCCTCCTTATTCCAAACATATTCCATTGCATGGGTATACCAGGTTTTGTTGGTCCATTTATCTGTTGATGGACTTTTGGGTTATTTCTACTCTTTAGCTATTACAAATAATGCTCCTATAAACATTTATGCATAGTTTTTGTGTGGACATACGTTTTGATTTTTCTTAAGTATATACCTAGGAGTGAAATTGCTGGGTCATATGGCAACTCCATGTTTACCTTTTTGAGGAACTGCTTTGGCACTTTTTCAAAGTGGCTGTACCATGTTAATTACCCACTGTCAATGCATGATGGTCCCAATTTCTCCACATCATAGTCAATACTTGTTATTATCCATCTTTCTGATTACAGCCGTCCTAGTGGGGGGAAAGTGGTATCTCATTGTGGTTTCAATTTACATTTCCTCATTGCCTTATGATGTAAGCATCTTTTCATGTGCATGTTGGTCAATCAAGTATATCTCCTTTGGGACAATTTTCTGTTCAAGTCCTTTGCCCATTTTTAACTTAGGTTGCTTATCTTTTTATTGTTGAGTTGTACGAGTTACTTTCGGGGCACCTGGGTGGCTCAGTTGGTTAAGCGACTGCCTTCAGCTCCGGTCATGATCCTGGAGACCCAAGATAGAGCCCACATAGGGCTCCCTGCTTGGTGGGAAGCCTGCTTCTCCCTCTCTCACTCCCCCTGCTTGTGTTCCCTCTCTCACTGTGTTTCTCTCTCTCAAATAAATAAATAAAATCTTAAAAAAAAAAGAGTTACTTTCTTCCACATTCTAGACTTTTATTTGATATATGGTTTACAAATATTTTATCCCATTCTGTAGGTTGTCTTTCACTTTCTTGATAATGTCCTTGATGCACAAAGATTTTAATTTTGATGACATCCAGTTTATATGCCTTTTATTTTATTGTTCATGTTCTTGGTGTCATATTTAAGAATCAGTTGTCAAATCTGAGGTCATGCTGAGTTACCCTTAGATTTTCTTCTAAGAGTTTTATGGTTCCTAGCTTTTCAGGTTGTTGATCCATTTTTAGTTGATTTTTGTATATTGTGTGGTAGAGGGTCCAGTTTTATTCTTTTGCACATGAATATCCAGGAGTCTAGGATGCTAAAGACACTATTCTTTCCCCAGTGGATGGTCTTGGCACTCTTGTCAAAAATCAATTGGCTATAGATATATAGGTTTATTTATAATATATACACCAGACATATGGGTTTATTTATTTCATTGATCTATATATTTAGCTTTATGCCAATACAATATTGTTTTGATTTCTCTGGCTTTGTACGAAGTTTTGAAATTGGAAAATGTTTGTTCCTTCTCAAGGTTATTTTGGCTGTTCTGTGTGCTTTGCATTTCCATAAGAGTCTTAGTATCAACAGATTGTCGATTTCTGCCAAATAAGGTAGCTGGGACTATGGAAGAGTCTGTATATCTGTTTGGGGAGGATTGTCATCTTGACAATATTATGTCTTCCAATCCATAAAAATAGGATATGTTTCAATTAGTTTAGGTCTTCTTTAAGTTTTTAAAATGATGCTTTGTAGTTTTCATTTTAAGGTTCTTACTTTTCTTTTATTAAATTAATTTCCAAGTACTTTATTCTTCCTGATGCTATTATAAATTGAATTTTTTTAAGTTTCATTTTTGTACTGTTTATGGGTAGTATATAGGAATACAATTGATTTTTTCAAATTGATCTTTTATTCTGTAAACTTGCTGACTTAATTCTTAGTTCAATATTTTTGTTAAAGGATGATTTAGGATTTTCTATATAAAGATCATGTCACCTGTTAATAGAGATAGTTTTACTTCCTTTCCAATCTGGATGCCTTTTTTTTTTTTTTTCCTTCACTAATCTCTCTGGCTAGAACCTCTAATAAAATGACTAGATGTGACTAGAACAGATATTCTTGTCTTGTTTTCAATCATAAGGGAAAAGTATTCAGTCTTTCTTCAGTAAGTATGATGGTAGCTGTGGGATTTTAGTAGATAGCCTTCATCAGGTTGATGAAAATCTTCCCTTTTATTCCTAACTTTTGTGTGGCTGTTGGATGGAGCCTTCTATCAATGTTTGTTAGGTCTAGTTGGTTTATAGTGTTTTTTTCAAGTCTTTTATTTCCTTTGGGATCTTTTGTCTAATTTTTCTATCCATTATTGAAAGTGGGTTATTGAAATCTACAATTATTATTGCTGAAGTAACAATTTCTTCAATTCTGTACATTTATAGCGTCCATAATATAAAAACTTCATATATTTTGGGACATTGTAATTAGAAGCATATCATTGTTATGTCTTCCTGATGGATTGACCCTTTTATCATCATAAAATCCTCTTTGTCTCAAAGTCCATTTTATCCGATGTTAATATAGGACTCCAACTCTTTTGGTTATTGTTTGCATAATATATTATTTTACACCTTTAAAACTTTTAACCTATTTGTGTTTTTTGAATTTAAAGTGTATGTCACACTAAGTGTGTTTGCACATTTCAGGAATGGAATGAAATGTCCTAATTCCTAATTCAGGAATGGAAGAGCGGGATGGCAAAGACTGTCTTCCATGATAGGAGAGAATAGGAAATACATGGGAGGGTGACTTCAAAACATCTTACATAGATTTATTATTATTTTCCTTTCTTAAATTCCCTTTTTAGTCTTTAACTCTCCAGGGCAGTTAAGAAAATCATCAGAAAATTTCAATAGTTTTAGCAAATATCAGGAAAAATAAATGAACGAAAATTATTTTTAAGGGTTTAAACCTGTCCCTGTTAACTCTTTAATGTGATGTTTGCTAAAGGTTCTGTAAACCTTTGATTAAGGTCTAAGAAACTTGGGGGGCGCCTGGGTGGCTCAGTTGGTTGGGCGACTGCCTTCAGCTCAGGTCATGATTCTGGAGACCCGGGATCGAGCCCCACATCGGGCTCCCTGCTCGGCGGGAAGCCTGCTTCTCCCTCTCTCACTCCCCCTGCTTGTGTTCCCTCTCTGGCTGTGTTTCTCTCTGCCAAATAAATAAATAAAATATTAAAAAAAAAAAAGGTCTAAGAAACTTGGACCGTCTTTCTATTTCTCGGTCTTTGGAGAGGGGACTCTAGCATTAAGACTAAGTTGTGAAGTCGAGCTCATCTTTAACTGCAGGAGCAAAGCCACTAGAGGGAGCAGTGGACTTGCCTTTCCGTTTCTGGACTGAAAATAAGTGGGCAAACCAGCGCCGCTACTCCTCAAATGGTCTAGATAACCAAGACGTCATTTTATCTAGAGAGAAGGGAGTCTGGGACTATAATTTGGGGTTTTGGCAATCATAACTTTACGTTAAGGAATCTCTTTGTTACAATTGGTGAGTGCTGATGAGGGTGCTGTACAAAGACTGTTCTTCGGTTTTGCTTCCCAGGCAGAGTCATTTAAAATTTTTTGGTACCAACTCCACACACACAAAAAACTGGCTCGAATAAACTCATCAACTGAATTAGATTCTGGGTCTTCAGGATGGCTTGCACAATGGGTTGGGCAGTTTTTCTAATCCTTGGAGCCTTTGATGTGGTTGTAGAGTGGGAGCCAGGATGCATTCTTCCTCCCTGACTCGCCAGCTTGCGTTCCCAGAGTCTTCCGCGGCGCTTGGGTGCTCCCTGCACAGCTGATTTAGCAGGGATAGAACCCCTCCTGTTCTCTCCTATCGCCTTACTCACTCCCACAGCGTGAGTCTTCCTTAGCAACGTGGTCGTGGGCAACCTCCTCCTGGCTACCTCCACTCCATTCTGCCACTGTTGGTTTTGTGCAACATTTTGCTCATCCTTCCTTCATCAGATTCTCCTGGTGTTTCTGGTTAACATTCAGATTGGCTTAAGTGGGGCCTGGCTGTTTCTTTGCCTTCACTTATCTTTCGGCATTGAAGTGCATGCTTCAGTAATACTATCAGCCCATCTTGTTTATCTTTCTCTTGGATCCAATTCCTTTGACCTTTACTCTCCATCTAGTGGTATCTCTTGTGTTTCGTGAGGCAGTGTTTTACTCTCTCCTTTTCATTTAGCATTTTTCTTGTTTATGCCTTCTCTTTCCAGCTAGAATGCTAATTAGCACCTATGGTTGAAAAGAAAAGCTCTTTCGACCTAGGATCCTGGTCTTCTAGGAAAGACTCAAGGCCTTTTTCATTTGGCTAAAGTGTTTTAGAGGAAAAAAAGAGAAATTCAGTATAAATTGTTAAATCGTTAATTCTGCCCTCCACCTTTGGAATAAAACAGAAAGGGATTTATGATATTTGGGATCCGATGGATTTCTTCCTTTCTTCTGACAGGTTTTAGGAAATGTCCCATGCCAACAATATGTTAATGGTCAACGTGGGTTAACAAGTCAGTGAGTTCTCTTTCGTTCTTACCCTCTTTGACTCTTCCCTATTGTCTTCTTTAGGTTTCTATTTTTCTTTGTTCTAACAGGTCAGAATCTGCCATTTGTTTGTTTCAGGTCAGTATATTTGGAGTGAGAAGTCCAGTTCAATGTTCAGGTAATCACTAATCATGTGAACTGCATTGTGAGATAGACAAGGCTGTTGGCCATTCTTAAAAGAGAGTTCCAGAGACAAAATCATGTCGTATGTCTTTGCCCACTGTATTCAGAAAAGATCTTAAATGTAAGCATTTGGGAAAGGTGGCTTTGCCTTTTATAAAGGATGAAACACTTCCATCTGCTTTACTCTTATCTTGCAGTTAGTTCAGAGGTCAAGAAGGGAACGGAGGCATCAGACATCCCCATCACCAACATGAGATGAGAAAGGTTGAGTTTTGAGGGTTTGGAGCAGTAGAGTAGGTTTGTGTTTGGTGTTTTTGGAGAAAGGGAGGAAGCCAGAGGGTAAGGTTATTGCGGTTAGAGACAGAAAAACAGAGAATTCAGAATGCAGGATCAGAGTTTGAAAGGATTCCAGATGCTGCTTCCATGGACCAGAGATGGAGACAGAAAGCTAAGGGGTTATGGAGAGTGAGTGTCGAAAATGAGATTCCCATGTGTGAAGAACTGTTACTGCTGACCTGGGAGTTTCAAAGTTTGGGGAAAGAAGTTCAATTCATCATTTACTCTCAGCAAAAGAAATTTTACTGCCTTAGTGACCATTTTGTCTGATGTCCTATAGCTACTTAAGCTTTTGTTTTGTTGGTATATACTTAGTATATATTTTCCCTTTTTAAAATAAGTTTCATTTTGATTTTAATTATGCGTCACTTATAAACTGCATAACCTGGCTTCTACTTTTTTTAAAAATTGAGGTTTGCTTTCATTGATTTTGCTTAGGTCATGTAGCTTTATTATAGACTTTATTTTTGTCTCATTTTTTTCTTGTCCTCCACACTTTCCTTTTAAAAAATTCTTCTTTCTTGGGGCACCTGGCTGGCTCATTTGGAAGAGAGTGTGACTGTTGATCGGAAGGTTTTGAGTTCAAGCCCCGTGCTAGGTGTAGAGATTACTAAAAATTAGATTAACAAAAAAATAATAAAAAAAATTCTTCTCTCTTGAAATCCTTTGGATTTTGTTTTGGTTTGCTTGTCTTTAAATTTTTTTTCTGATTCTATTTTTCTTTGGGGGTGGTGTTCTATCTTTAAGTCTCTTATTGTTCCCTCGTAAAATAGAAGGACCTTGGATTGCTCAAAATGTGTTCACTCCCTTCCCCTTGAACACTACTACAGCTGTATTTTATCTTCAGAATGTTCTTTGCCATGAACTAGATTACTATTACTTTACAGTGAATTTGTTTAGATTTACTTACCTATTTACTACTCCAGTATCTTTGCTGATCATTTTTTTTTTTAAAGATTTTATTTATTTGACAGAGAAACACAGCCAGAGAGGGAACACAGCAGGGGCAGCGAGAGAGGGAGAAGCAGGCTTCCTGCCAAGTAGGGAGCTAGATGTGGGACCGGGATCATGACCTGAGCCGAAGGCAGTCGCTTAACCAACTGAGCCACCCAGGTGTCCCAGCTGATCATTATTTTTTTTAAAGATTTTATTTATTTATTTGACAGAGAGAGGGATCACAAGTAGGCATAGAGGCAGGCAGAGAGAGAGCAGAGAGCCCGACGCGGGCCTCGATCCCAGGACCCTGAGATCATGACCTGAGCTGAAGGCAGAGGCTTAACCCACTGAGTGACCCAGGCACCCTGATCATTTTTTTAAACATCGAATCCTTTCTATCTTAGGTAATCCTCTTGTCTGCAGTTTGGTTCGTTGCAATGTTTTAATCTAAAAAATCTCCTTATTGCACTTCTCTCTTGAAAAGCCAAGGTGGTGCAACAGGGCCCCATGGCCCTTCCAGGCGCAGCTGGGCTGCTCAGTGGGTTAAGCCTCTGCCTTGTGCTCAGGTCATGATCTTAGGGTCCTTGGATGGAGCTCCAGGAGGGGCTTCCTGCTCAGCAGGGAGCCGGCTTCTCCCTCTTCTTCTGCTGTTCCCCCTGCTTGTTCACTCTTGCTTTATCTCTTAAATAAATAAATAAATAAATAGATAGATAGCTCTCTCTCTTTCTTAAATAAATAAATAAATAAATAAATAGCTTTAAAAAAAGGAAAAAAGAATAGAAAAGCAGTCTTCCAGTAATTTATTATGAAGGTTTCCAAACATATTGCAAGCTGAATTTTTTTCAAATGACTCTTTATATTGAAATAAGACACTTATTGAATATTATTATTTTATTTCAAGTCCAATTTTGGTTCCAGAGAAGGCAGTGTTGTTTTAAAGGCTTGGATAAGGTTTTCTTTTGCTCTTATTCCAGGAAGATCACTTAACAACAAATACTTGAGGTTTCTTAAGCGATGTAAAGCAATGATGTCGTCTGTGATATTCCCACATGAAATTGTTTCCATTTCCAACATGCTTTTTTTTTTTTTGCAAATTTTCAAGTTTAAAAAGTCTCTCCAAGCACTGGGCCTTGATTTAATGATAAGCTCATAGCCTTATTTTTCCAACATGCTGTAAGCATTTCCATGACTAGATGCAACCCTGGTGATATGAGTCGGGGCCTTCAGTCGCCTGAATCTTGTATTTGCCCGGAGGGCCTGTGGGGAGGTTGTTACAGTCCTTCTGGCACCTCTCTGGGCCGTGGTGGTGCCGCAGGGACCCACGGCGCGGCAGCTGGGCAGACACCGCCAGGTACACACTGTCCGGTTGTACTAAACGCTGCATTCAACCAGTCCTGGGAGGACCTGTGGTCCCATGGAGTTTCTTTTTTTTTTTTTTTTTTTAAAGATTTTATTTATTTGACAGAGAGAAACACAGCCAGAGAGGGAACACAAGCAGGGGGAGTGAGAGAGGGAGAAGCAGGCCTCCTGCCGAGCAGGGAGCCCGATGTGGGACTCGATCCCGGGTCTCCAGGATCATGACCTGAGCCGAAGGCAGTGGCTTAACCAACTGAGCCACCCAGG
>PITA01030874.1:0-15960 GCA_004023965.1 Spilogale gracilis | reverse complement strand
AAAATAAAAAGCTTCTGTACAGCAAAGGAAACAATCAACAAAACAAAGAGGCAACCCACAGAATGGGAGAAGATATTTGCAAATGACACTACAGACAAAGGGCTGCTATCCAAGATCTATAAAGAACTACTCAAACTCAACACCCAAAAAGAAGATGAACACATCAAAAAATGGGCAAGAGACATGAAGAGGCACTTCTGCTTAGAAGATATACAAATGGCTAACAGACACATGAAAAAATGTTCATCGTCACTAGCTATCAGGGAAATTCAAATCAAAACCACTCTAAGATACCACCTTACACAAGTCAGAATGGCCAAAATTAACAAGGCAGAAAACAACAAGTGTTGGAGAGGCTGTGGAGAAAGGGGAACCCTCTTACACTGTTGGTGGGAATGTAAACTGGTGCAGCCGCTTTGGAAAACAGTGTGGAGATTCCTTAAAAAATTAAAGATAGAGCTACCCTATGACCCTGCAATTGCACTACTGGGCATTTACCCCAAAGATACGGATGTAGTGAAAAGAAGGGTCATATGCACCCCAATGTTCATTGCAGCAATGGCCACAATCGCCAAACTGTGGAAAGAGCCACGGTGCCCATCAACAGATGAATGGATAAAGAAGATGTGGTCCATATATACAATGGAATACTATGCTTCCATCAGAAAGGACGAATATCCAACTTTTGTAGCAACATGGACTGGACTGGAAGAGATTATGCTGAGTCAAATAAGCCTAGAAGAGAAAGTCAAGTATCGCATGGTTTCACTTACTTGCGGTGGATGAGGGGTAAACTGGAGGGCAGTGGGAGAAGGAAAGCAAATGGGAACTAGGGTAATCTAGGGAGGGAAACGAAACAACAGAGACTCTGGACACAGAAACAAACTGAGGGACTTGGAGGGAGGGGGTGGGGGATGGGAGAGCCTGGTGGTGGGTACTGGGGACACCTAAAGCGTGGATCACTGGGTGTGGGGAATGGGGAATGAATCTTGGAACACTGGAAAAAAAAAATTTAGTAGCAATAAAAAAATAAAAGAACAGAGGAAAAGAAACGAAAAAGAAATATAATAATCTGCATGACAGTCCTATGAGGTAGGTTTCTCTGTTATCATCTCAATATGTACATGTACACTTATGTACATACAGAAAGGTAAGGAAATGTGCCTAATGACCCACACTTGGAAGCTTGAATACAGCCAGGTTTTAGAACCCAAGCAATCTGGCTCCTAAACCCTAAGGGTAAACCAAAGCTGAAAGTGTTTTCCTGTTACCCAAGTATTTCTGTTCACCGTATTCACCCTAATATTCTGCACAAAAACATACAGTGTTCCAAATAAATATATTTATTCAGCCTTATTATTTTCTATTCTATTTTATTCTAAAAACTGTTTTCAAGGAATTTTACCATAAAACTCATTTGTGACATAAATAAGTTTATAAAGTTAATTCTCAGCTGCCAGCTGCTCCAATGGCCTGCATAGAGTCAGCTTGTGGACCTGTAGCTTGTGCAGTCTCATACAGCCCTGTGCTTGAAAAAGCCCCATACTCGCTTTAGTGTTCTGTTTTTCTCTTTTAAAATTCTTAATTATCTTTTGAATAAAGGGCCCTGCATTTGCATCTTGGACTAGGTCTCACAAATCATGTAGCTGGCCCTAGACATGAATTATATATGCTATTAGAAAGAAATTATAAAAACAGGACTCAGATTTGTTTGCTTTTTCCTCTTATTCATACCAAATCAATATTGTCACATTTATTCAATAAGCAATTGAATAAAACTTTTTTATAGATACCGATTTAAAATGTCCCACAGAAGAAAAATGTAAATGCTAGGTTGTCTTCACCTAAATAGAGGCAAATGAAATTATTACCTTAGTCTGAAGTAGCGAAACTAGAGAAGAGAGGTGACAAAATGAGAGAATATAGTCATGCTGAGGATATGAAGAATATCCATTATATGTCAAATGGAAAGTAAAGGACATGGAAGGTTGTTATCAGTACCTTGTGGCTGCAGGGAAATGGCAGCTAAGAATCCAAAGAGAAAAATAAGATTACCCTCAAAGCTCTGAGCAGTAAGAGCAACGCCTAAAGACACAGAACACAGATAGGCAAAATTACCTTAAATAAATGATTTCATGGTTTATCAACTTCATAAGCACAGTGAAAGAATGTAGGCATTGCAAGGAATATTCTCCAGCTACGCAAGTTCAAAAAAAAAAAAAAAAAAAAGATCATCAAGGCAAACACTGACCATGAATACCCAATAGCTAGGAGATTGAGAAAGCGACTGTTAGTTGTAGCAACAGAGCTGTCAACAATCAACATGAGTCAGTAAAATATTTTACGGTGGTGACAATGAATATTTGATATATCTAACAGTTTCCTAAGGTTCTGTGTTCAAAATGCTACCTTTGATTATGATTTAGCTTTCCATAAGAGAAGAAAAGGGAAAAGAAGGAAAGAGGAGGGGAGGAGAGAAGAAATAAGATTTTATACATATCCGTGATTTGGGGATCTTGGGACACTAATTTGTCAAAGTCCACAGTATCTTCTGGTTAACTGTTGTTTTCCAATATGGATTTAGAACAGGGTTAAACTGTGTTGCTAATTAACACCTGTTATAATATACAGATCCATGTGACAGATGCCTGTCACAGAATAAAGAAATGTATTGATATTCTGGCGGCAACCTTAGTCTCTTCACTTTAAATACCATGAGTTACTGGGGCACCTGAAGGTTAGGATAAGCTATTATCAAGCAAAAGAAAAAAATATATATTTAGGGAAAGCACTATTTCACTGGAAACCAAAATTTAACTTTTGAACAAACAATAACTGGCTTTTAACAGAAACATATACCATGAGTTACCCCAAAATAATTGTTTATCAGCTAAATTCTTGGCTTTACAAATGCCAACAGCAAAATACCTCTTCTATATAGATTTTTCCAAAGGCAAAACACCATGAGGTTAATAATAAGTACTTGAGGAGAGATAAGGACAGCATGTAGTAAACATAAAAGGTGTGATCCTGGGACACCTAAGTGGCTTTCTGACTTCTGCCATCTGCCTTCAGCTCAGGTCATTGTCTGGGGTCCTGGAACCCAGGCCTGCATCAGGCTCCCTGCTCAGTGGGGAGTCTGCTTCTTCCTCTGCCTGCACTCCCCCTGCTTGCATTCTCTCTCTTTCTCTCTCTGACAAATAAATAATAATGAAAACAAAAGCTTTTAAAAAAAATGAAAGGTGTGATCTTTAGGAGCAATAATCAAATTCAGGATTTGAAAGGCAGTTATCATTGGGGAGAGAAAAAGGGGATAACCTTCTCAAGGTTACAGAGGGGCTTTCTAATGGTTTCTAATGGTTTCTATTATTTTCCTTCTTTTAAAATTAATTTTGGCAAATTCTAACTTTAATGAAGCTGGGCATCAAATAAATCATACTATTCTCTGTACTCTTTTGAATGTTTGAAATACTTCATAGAAAAAAAATAATAAGTGACCCTGAAGGATATCCAAAATGAACATATAAATAATTTCAAGAAGGGCTTAAATTAATTGATAAAAACTGTTCTTCATTGGATAATGCCGCATACAATAAAATTAAATTGTTATTTAAATTTTAGTTAATATACAGAGCAATGTTGGTTTCAGGAGTAGAATTTAGTGATCATCACTTACATACAACACCTAGTGCTTAATCACAAGTGTCCTCTTTAATAACCATCATCCATCTAGCTCATCCCCCAATCACCTTTCTCCATAAACTCTCAGTTTATTCTCTATCATGAAGAGTCTCTTGTGGTTTGTTTTCCTTTCTCCTTTCCCCACTTCCTATATGTTCCTCTGTTTTGTTTCTTAAATTCCACAATAAGTGAAATCATATTATTTTTTTTCTATGACAGATTCATATCTTTTAGCATAATACATTCTAGCTCCATCCACATCATTGCAAATGGCAAAATTTCATTCTTTTTGATGGCTGAGTAATATTCCATTGTGTATACATACCAAACTCACTTCAAAAATCTTTTGCAAATAGTCCAGTCTGGTTCATGGGTACAGTTAACATGTGTAGAAAGGTTGGGGTAACATGGAATAGGAAGGTTGTAAAGAAGGAGAGGATATATCAAAAGTGACCCAATGTACCACAATGTTGAGAATATTATCTCTCTCTATATTGGCAGCAGGGCATTCACTGAAGGACTTCAGGAGAATCTTACCTGCAAGAATACTATATAGGATATATAGGAAATACTATGTTACATTTTAACACTGGGAAAACTGAATCAAAGGAGACTGAAGACAATGTATCAATTTTGGAAGATGTTATAATGGCTAAAGCAAAAGAAAAAAGTGATATTGAGAAAAGGAAAGTGTAGAAATCAAGAGAATAAAGTCTGGGTGGTTTTTTGTTTGTTTTTTTGTTTGTTTTAGGTAGTATTGTTAAAAGATGCTGAAATAGGCCCTTTTTCTTGCTGGTATAAATGATATGTGGAATCCGGAAATAAGCAGTTGCAGTAGAATTGCAAGGGCATAAAACAAAACATAAAACATGAAATAGGACTGGAAATCATACATCTCGACAAGGTCCATCATACCCTCTTTTTTTTTTTTAAGAATTTATTTATTTTTAGGGCACCTGGTTGGCTCAGAGGGTTAAAGCCTCTGCCTTCAGCTCAGGTCATGATCTCAGGGTCCTGGGATCAAGGCCCGCATCGGGCTCCCTGCTCGGCAGGGACCTGCTTCCTCCTTTCTCTCTACCTGCCTTTATGTCTGCCTCTCTGCCTACTTGTGATCTATCTCTCCGTTCAAATAAAAAAAAAATATTTAAGATTTTATTTATTTTTAGAGAAAGAAAGTGCATGTGCAAATGGAGAGATGGGAGAGGGATAGAAGGGGAGAGAGAACATCTCAAGCAGAATCCATGCTGAGATCAGAGCCTAACGCTAGGCTCGCCTCATGACCCTGAGGATCACTACCTGAGCCAAAACCAAGAGCTGGAAGCTTAACCAACTGAGACACCCAGGCATCCCCTAAATTTTTTTCGAATCTTATTTTATTTGCTTTAGCATTTTTTATTATGTTCAATTAGCCACTGCATAGCACACAATTAGTCCTTGATGCAGTGTTCAACAATTCATTAGTTATCCTATTTTAAATTGCAACTGTTTCACATTTCTCCCTGGCTCTATATGTTCACTGACTAATTATGTTTACTGTTTATTGGTTATATCTACTAATAGGGTACACAAGCCACATGTGGCTATTTAAATTTAATTTCAATTAGTTAAAATAAAATATTTGGTTCCTCAGTTCTACTAGCTACATTGTATCCTCATGTAACTCTTGATGCCACATTTGATAGCCAGGATGACATTTTTATCATCACAGGGAGTTCTATGTACTGTCTACATCCTCCCACTAGAATTAAGTTCCATGAAGACAGGGAGTTTTGTTTGCTTAGAAGAGTAAAACTCCAGCACAGAAGAACCCCTGACATCACTGATAGATTTTTGCCAAATAAATGAGTAAATGAATTATCATTCTCAGTTCAGAGTCATTGAAGGTAGACATAGCCTCTGCTTTGATAATGTTATAGCATTAGAAGAGAGATACTAATTGGGGCACCTGGGTGGCTCAGTTGGTTGGGCGACTGCCTTCGGCTCAGGTCATGATCCTGGAGACCCAGGATGGAGCCCCACATCAGGCTCCCTGCTCGGCAGGAAGCCTGCTTCTCCCTCTCTAAGTCCTCTTGCTTGTGTTCCCTCTCTGGCTGTGTTTCTCTCTGTCAAATAAATAAAATCTTAAAAAAAAAAAGAAGAAGAAGAGAGATACTAAGCAAAATCAAATAAACGCACAATTACTGACATGATAATATGCTATAAGCACATGTAAGAGAAGACTCCCTCTCCTAGAGACTCTTTCTTGGTCTCTGGAACACCACAAACTTTTGATTTTATTCCAACCTTAGGGGTTGTTTTACTCCTATATCAGCATCCTGTTAATATTGGAACATCCCAACATTCAGATTTTGGTCCTCTTCATTTATACTTCTTGATGGTTTATTTCATGTAGTCAAGGACACCTGAAATTCTATGTTGAGTCGGAGCTTTGTTGCAAAGTCAAGGCTCCTATACCTAATTGGCCAGTTGACATTTCCACATGACTATCTGATAGATTCTTAAACCCATCAAAGCCCAAACAAAACTGATTTTTCTCTCCAAAATCAATCACACTAATGATTCCATCTTGTGTCTGATTGTTATTCCAGAGCTCTGGGCCACAAACTTTAGTTTCATCTACAACTTCTCTGTTTTCAACAGTAAGTCGGCTGGCTTTCCAAGATATCTATAAACCAACAACTTCTCACCTCTTCTCCACTACTATTGTTAAAGCTACCTACCATAGTCTGTCTATAGTGTGTTACTATACACTATAGACAGTGCTTCTGTCTATAGTGTGTTACTATACACTATAGACAGTGCTATATTAGAAACACTGCTTCTACTATTCACCCATACAGTCCCTTGCTTAAAAAAAAAAAAGATTTTATTTATTTGGCAGAGAGAGACACAGTCAGAGAGGGAACACAAGCAGGGAAAATGGGAGAGGGAGAAAGAGGCTTCCTGCCTAGCAAGGGAGCCCAAAGCAGGACTTGCTCCCAGGACCCTGGGATCATGACCTGAGCAAAAGGTAGATGCTGAATGACTAAACCACCCAGGTGCCCCTATAATAGCTTTCTTGAGATGTAATACACATAATATAAAATACACTCTTTTTAAAGTATACAATTCAGTGGTCTTTAGGATAGGGTTGTACAATATCACCACTACCTAACATTTGAACATTTTTATCATCAGAAAGAAACCCTGCACAGATTCCCTATCTTCCCTCCCTCCAGGCCCTGACAACTAGTAATTCAGTTTCTGTTTCTATGGATTTGCCTATTCTGGCCATTTCATATAAATGGAATCCCTTCTATTCCAAGTTTATAGGGAGTTTTTTTTAACTAATGAATATGTAGATGTTGGATATTGCCAAATACTTTTTATGGAATATGAATATGTCATGAATTATTTGTCTTTTTTCTATTAATATGGTATATTCCACCAATTTATTTTCATTTATTAAAACAACTTTGCCTTCCTGGGATAAGACTCACATGGTTTTGGTGCCTAATTTTTTATATGTTGCTGTACTTCATTTGCTAGTATTTTCTTAAGAATTTTGTATGTTTATGTTCACAAGGCATATTAGTCTACAATTTTCTTTTACAAGGTCTTTGTTTCATTTTAGTATCGGAGTAATACTGGACTAATAGAATTCTCTTCTTTTTTTATGGAGAATGTATGAAGTATAGGGGCTAAATCTCCTATAAGTGTTTAGTAAGATTCATTAGTGAAGCCATATAAACCTGTGATTTGTTTTGATGAAAGTTTATACTATTATTAATTCTATCTCTTTCCTTATATAAGTCTATTCGGAGTTTCTATTTCTTTTTTTTTTTAAGATTTTATTTATTTATTTAACAGAGAGAAAGACACAGTGAGAGAGGGAACACAAGTAGGGGAAGTGGGAGAGGTAGAAGCAGGCTTCCCACTGAGCAAGGAGTCTAATGCAGAGTTCGATCCGGGACCCTGGGATCATGACCTGAGCCAAAGGCAGACACTTAATGACTGAGCCACCCAGGCACCCCAGATTTTCTATCTCTTTTTGAATTAGTTTTGGTAGTTTGAATCTTTCAAGGAAGGTGTCCATTTCCTCTAAGTTATTTAATTTGATGTCACACAATTGCAATACAAATGTATTCCCCTACAGAATTTCTGTACGATCATAGCAGCATTATTTACAGTAGCCAAGATATGGAAGCCACTTAAGTGCCCATCAACAAATGAATGGATAAAGAAGATGTGGTATGTATGTATACATGCATGCCACATTATCTTTATTTTCTATATGTATATATGTATACATAATACGATAGTACTCATATCCATAAAAAAGAAAGATCTTGCTAGTTTCAACAACATGAATGGACCTAGAAGGTAATATGCTAAGTGAAATAGGTCCTAAAGAAAAGACAAATAACATATGACTTCATTTATATGGAATCCAAAAAGCAAAATGAACAAACAAAACCTAATAGGCTTTCAAAACAGAGAACAATCTGGTGGTTGCCAGAGGGAAGGTGGGTGGATGGATGGACACAATAGAAAAAGGCAATTAAGACACAGACACACAGACACACAGACACACACACACACACACACACACACACACACACACACACACACAAAACCCAAAACCAAACAAACAGCAAACAAACAAAAAAATCTCATAAAAGAAAATAAACCAGGAAATTAGCCAGGGAGGAGACACACACACACACACACACACAAAACCCAAAACCAAACAAACAGCAAACAAACAAAAAAATCTCATAAAAGAAAATAAACCAGGAAATTAGCCAGAGAAACATTGGAATCAGAAGTAGAGAAGAATATGGTGTCCCAAAGATAAGAGATACGAGTGTTACAAAGGCAGGGAAACCAGGTGACTTATTTGGTTAATCATCCAACTCTTGGTTTCTACTCAGGTTAAGGTCTCAGGGTCATGAAGTCAAAGGTGGCGAAATCAAGCCCCACAGGGGGCTCCATGCTCAGCAGTCAGTGTGGAGTCTGCTTGAGGTTCTCCCTCCCCCTCTCCCTCTGCCTCTCCTGTTCATGCTCACTCAGTCTCAAATAAAGAAATATTTTTTTAAAAGAGTGTTACAAAGGCAATTTAAACCCCTATGAAGAAGAGAGTGATGGACAGTCACTGCTGCTGAGAGATCAAGAACTCTGAGGTCTGCATTATTCACTGCATTTGGAGACCTGGGTACCATTAGTGGAGGAAAGAATACGCACAGAGGCCAGCATAGAGTGAGAAAATGGGGAGAAGAGGAAAAGGCTACAATTATTTGAAACAACTCTTGAGTTTGTGAAGCGGAAGAGAACTCTAGCAACAGAGGAAGGTGAGGGAAAAGAGACAGTTCTTTGCTTGTTTAAGGTGGAAGATGTCTGAGCATATGGCAATACAGATGGAGGGACTGGGGGTAGAGAGAAAAAAATCGGTGATAGAAAAATATCCCTGGGTAAGCAGGCAGTGCATGCAATAAGGGACTGACAATGCATACATAGAAGGAAGGAGGAAAAGGGAATATCCTTGATTATATCAGGAGTGAATAGGAACTAAAAGGAAGCAGGTTTTTAGGTCTGGTGGCAGGAAAGTTAAGGAAGTTCTTAAAAAGGAGAGCAACTTCAAATTCTGTGAAAAATATCTGTCCATCATTTTTAGTACCCTAGATAATGATTTCAAGTAAAAAGTTTGATATTTAAATGATTATTTAACATTTAAAAGCGTATATACCCATAGAAGACCCACGCTACATCTGCTGCCAGTTCTTTGTCCATACTCCCTTGATGATCACAATTTCTCTGCCTGCCACGGTGTTCTGCTGCAGTTGCCTCTGATTCTCTGCCTGGGGGCTTTCCCTGGCTGTACAGGGCGGACTGGAAGAGCAAAGAAGCTCATGCTCCTTGGAATAAGCAATGACTGTTGGGAACTAGAGGAAATATAACTCAGCTTTCTTTCCTCCTCAGTGGAGACAACTCTAAGGCATGTCCCACACCATTTCCTAGAGGATGTCAGTGGGAGGGGAAACCAAACCCCAGGAGTCTTCAGCAGTAACCTGCTCGATACCTGTACCCTATTTTGGCTCCCCTCCCTTCCCTGTGTCATGTAGCCATCTCCTCTTCTAATGCCTCCTCATAGGGCTTCCAAAGTTAATGCCTATCTTACAGTCTGCTTCTGAGAGAAAACAAAGTTAATGCAAACATTATTCAGTTATTCTAAGAAGAAAAAAATGATAATAATTAAAGACACAGGAAAGATATTAACTGTACTTGTTGGTACTAACTATCCAAGAAATAAACTATTTTGTCTTACCCCTGTAATTTGGATATTAACAGTGATTTTAATAAGGACTTGAACTTACAATACTGAGAGCAAAACCCACCGTGGAGAATATCCCTTCAAGAATATCAGATACCAATAATTTTCCTACGATGCATCATAGACATAGAATGTCACGCATATATTTCAGAATAAGTAGTCATCACTGTGTTTTGCTTTAACTCTCTCAGCAACAACAAAGATATTTTGCTTCCTGGGATGATTCTCATAACACCTCTATGTGCCATTTGTCATTTTTCAATTTTGCTAAAACCAACAAAGATTATTAAGTGACTTTTGTGTATATGGCACTTAGTGTTCCCTATTAAAAGCTAGAAACTTTAAATTCGATAATGTAATTTGTTGTCATTCTACCACAAAGGAATTGTTGTATCTTGTGCAATACCCTCCTTCCAGTAGGCACTCAGTAAGTGTTTGATAAGAAGGAATGGTGGGTTAAACAGGGCTGCATTTGAATGGTCAACAAAGTGCCTACAAAAGTAGGAAGAAGTAAGAACGATAATAAAATCAGTATGTACTGCGTTTCAGTACAGTCATTTTTCATTATAGCTGTACATTTTCGTCTTTGATTCTTTGCGATGATTTGGAAATGTGAAATATCAACATATATTAAATATATGAAATTTCCTCTCAGTGTAAGATTTCTGGTGTTTTTAAATTGTTGCTTCTTTATGTATTTTTTGTTCTAGTAGTTGTGTTTTACTTTGATTCTTTCCTACTAATGAAAATGAATTTATCTAAAAAGTATAACTCATTTAAGAATCCTAAAGAAGGAAAAAAAAAAAAAAAGAAAAGAATTCTGAACAAGTGTCAAGATGACTACATGCTTGTGAACAGGATATAAAAAGTCCTTAAAAAATAGACTAAATACATTCCATCATGACAGTCATTGATTCTGAGTTGCAAATAAATCTGAATTAAAATCATTGCCAGTTTTATTTATACCCAAAAGGGTTTCGACCTATTCTGGCCCTTAGAACCAACACCAGGGAGAACAGCGTAGTGTGTCTCTCTTTTTAAATGTCTTTTTTAAGATCTAATGATTCAGCTTACTCTGGTGAGGAAACTGGAGATACACCTCTCTCCCCAAAGCACTAGTAAAGGAAATCAAATAGGAAAGGGAAGGGGAGACTGAATGCAACCTGATTCCCATCAGTTTAGTGGGGCCATTTGGCCCAATTAAAAAATAACTACTAAGGCTTTACTAAGTACAGTTCTGAGAAATCCACAGCCTGACAGCCAAGGGAGAGAATGTTTTCAAAGGGAAATTGTATGTGGTATCAGGAGCAATTTATGTTCCTCAAGGTAAGGTTTCATTAAGCAGTTGCTACACGCTCAGTCTAGGACTCTGACAAGAAAAACAGAAGATGTGCTCAAAGATATCACTTCTACTACTTCAAGTTAGATTCTCTTGCAGTGATATTCTAGTGATCCCATCTTTTCAAGCTGTAGAAGATGACATCTAGAGCACATGGGATATGCTAGAATCCAACAGTCCACATCTCAATCTGGGCACAGGAGATTACAAATCTAGTATTCCTGAGTTCGTAACTTGGAGCTTATTAGCTGTTCCCTAAGTGCCAGTGGAAACCAGATTAACAACTAGTGAGAATTTAAAAATGAGAACTATGCTTGTATAAATTCACATTTTGCTCCCCAAATGCATATTAAAAAAGGATTCTCGTATCCAACATATAATAAAGATAAACTTATCTTTTTAAGATAATGAATTATTTTGTTATGACTTCTCTGTTCTTCATTTACCATTTTGTAGAAGGGAAGAATTTAAATGTAATACAAGTATACTATTGGAAAATACTAGTTCATACTGAACATGACCTTCAAATATGCAAAATTCCACCCCTCTATTTCTAGTCTCTATCCTATCCTTATCAATTGTTACATTCTCAGACTCAGTATGACCTTCTTACTCATTTTCTACTTTTTAACTGCTTACTGGGCTCTGTCAATTACATTTCCTGCATATTTCTTGAATTTTCCTTTCCTCCTCGGCCTCACTAGCAGTAGCCTCTGGAATGGCCTCTTTTAGCCTTCTGCTTCCCATGTAGCCAACTCCCATCTACTTCCATTATACTGCTAGAGTATTCCCTCCTAAGTAGAAATTGTGTGATGTTTCTTCTCTGATCATCTGATCAAACGTTTTTTGTTTTTTTGTTTTTTTCAGTGACTCTCCTTTGCCTAAAGATTAAGTTTGAAAAGTAGAGCATGACACAGAAGACCCTTCATGATCTGTCTTTGCCCACATTTCCATCCTGATCCAATGTTGTTCTATAATGCCCACCTCAGCCATACAACACTCCATGTCATTCTCCTTCATTTCTTTGGGTTTTTTTCTCCACACTTGCTCTTTCCTCTCTATATAAAGTGTCCTCTCAATTAAACTTTGTTCTTAAAAAATAAGCTTATGAGTGAAATAAGCCAAGTAGAGAAAGTCAAGTATATCGCATGGTTTCACTTACTTGCAGTGCATAAGGGGTAATATAGAGGACAGTAGGAGAAGGAAAGGAGATGGAAATGGAAGTAGGGTAATTCGGGGAGAGAAACGAAACATGAGAGTCTTTGGACTCAGAAACAAACTGAGAGTCTTGGAGGGAAGTGGGTGGGAGGATGCGAGAGCCTGGGGGTGGGTACTGAGGGCACGTATTGCATGGAGCACTGGGTGTAGGGCGTAAACAATGAATCTTAGAACACTGAAAAAGTTTAAAAAATTAAAAAAAAAAAAGCTTAGATAACACATTTTCTGTGAAGTGTTCTTTGCCATTCCTGGGGTATTTAATTAGTCTTTCTATTGGTTCCAGAGGTTTTTACTCCTCCAAATAAAATAATCTAATTCCCTGATAATTTTAAGGCATGAAGTCATCAGATGGTCCTGTGTTCCCCCCACTCTACTCATCACTCAAAAGCTCCTCACACTATGTTTTATATGAGTAACAGGGAGCATCACAGATAATCACAGAATGATATAAAGCAACATCCTAAAAACAATTATTTATCATTTGCTGTTTGCTACCATGTAGTTTATGGTTTCTTTAGAAATATGGCTTAAGTAGGAAATCCATTTCGATCTTCTCATTCAACTCTAAATAGATAGCAGATTACGATCAAGGATAAGGCCATACAAATCCTGACACACTTAAATATGAAATACATCAAGTTCTCTTTATGATTTAGATAATCTGAAATAAATTACATGTAGGAGTATTATGATAGTGGTAAAATTGCTGAATTACATTAATCATATATGAAAAAAATTGAAGGCAAAGTTTTAGATTTAGATGCTAAAAACATTAGATCATTTGCTTTTTTTTCAAATAGAACGCAGTTCTCACATTCAAAAATTCAATATTTTTTATCTACAACATTCCAAAGTTAAATGCATGGGGAGCCTTGTTGGCAATATTATAAACCATTGCTATCTTTCCCTGAATCTCCTGGATCAGCTTCAAAAGAAACTGTACTTATAACATAGAGCTTATTGATATTCTAATTTGATGATAGTATCACTTTTCTTCTTAAAAATAAATTTGGCTTAAAGTAGTGTAGAAGGAAAAAAGAAATCTCCTAAAGTAATTAACTTTATCACCCATCACTGGATGCTGTTTTCCTGAAGGCATGTGAACTGGAAAATGTTATGATTATTTTATAGTTAACCTGTAATAATTAGGAACTTTTAGAAACATATGTAGCAACCTTTAAGACTTGTCCTATCTGTTGAATTCCATTGTGTGATAATAAAAGACTGCCTATTAAGCATTTACTATTTGCCTAGACTAGGTTGATTATATTGATTACTTATATATATATGTATATTTAAAATTTATTTTTATGATCATCCTATGAACTATAAATAATTAGATCCAATTTATCCCTCATCTAAATGCAATAACTGAAACATTTTCCCTGGCTTATATCTCATCCTCCAGGCTACTTCAATAATAAAATGTCATTCAAAAATACAAGGATTTTTCATTTAGCTTAAGACTATTTGGTATCTTCAATAGTGTCAGTATAATCAAACCATATACTTTTTTTTTAAAGATTGTATTTATTTATTTGACAGAGAGAGAGAGCGAGACCAGGAACACAAGCAGGAGTGGGAGAGGGAGAAGCAGGCTTCCCATTGAGCAGGGAGCCCAATGCGGGGACTCTATCCAAGGATCCTGGGATCATGACCTGAGCCAAAGGCAGCTGCTTAACAAATGAGCACCCAGGCACCCCCAAACCATATACATTTATTACACATTTCTCAAACACCAGCCTCACGTTACATATTTAGAGAGCTAGAATAATGCAGAAATAATAAAGAAACCTATCGTCTACTTAGGTAGTCAGTGCTAGTTTCATGCAAAACATAATGTCATTGAAAACTTCAGCATGAAAACTTTATATGGATATGTATGTGACACACACACATATATACTTTTCACCTCATCCTATATATCATATATGTATCTGATCATGTTTATACACACATGCCCTATATAAATGTGTATTCTACATTGGTATAAATATTTTAACATACATTATATGTATGTGTGCGCACACACACATATAAACATAGAAATTTTGGTGTTGAACTGCCCCTTATTTAAATCAAAAGACATATCGTTCTAGCTTAAATCTGAAACTTCTGAGGACAGCTACATGTAGAAAGGGAGAAGTGGAGAAATTAGTTTTCTTCCCTTTCTCCTTCCTTTCTTCCTGTTTTTCTTCCTTTAAAATGAAACATATTTGAGTGCCTGTTACACTATGTAATTCATTTAGATAAAAGAAAAAGAACATAATATGTAGCCATCATGGTCTTGGATGGAAAAGAAACAAATAAATAGAAGTGTGCATAAACGGTAAAAATCATCAAATCTGCTAAGGCACGGTGTGAGGAAGTAGAAAGTGGGAGGTGGTAAGGAGAGGAGCAGCAGCACTGAGCTCAGAGTCGGGGAGTCAGAGAAGGCTTTCGTAAGCCATCCTTTTATCCACAAAGCACACTTCTTCTTACTTACTTTTTCTTTTGCTCTCAGAACATTTCCCTTCCATCACTTCAACTCATTTTATTACAAGCTCACGGTGGCAAGATAAGAAGAAAAGGTAGGATGGCTATTACCTCTATTAAATATTTATACTTGTGATAGGCCAATTTTAGGAAACCTTAATTTCTACCTTAGGAGAAAATCCTAAGAAAGAAGATTACAACACAGGATTTGGACCTCAAAATGAATGCAAAAACCAGTAGTAGAAAGAACTTAACAGAAAAGATTCACTAGAGGCAAGAGAGAAATGAAAAGATTTTAAAAAGTTAACTATGAAATTAAAACGATGACAGACTTTCCTGGTGGTCTTCTAAAATTGTTTTGGATGCTACACCTAGATATGGCCAGGAAATCCTCATTTTAATTTAATTCAAGTTCCAAAACTCAGCATTTTTTGTGATTTGCAACATTATTTTACTTTGATCTGTTGTAGATCTGTTCCTGAATCCTAATCAGATCTACACATTTTTCAAACAAAGAAACATTTTTTTTTAATTTTAAACCATTGCTACTAAAAATTATAGAGATACCAAATTTTTTTACAATTAAAATTTTTAAAGTCATAATATTTGAAAAGATATATATGTAATAACATTCAATACTTGTGCATGGAAAGTTGACCTTTCAAAAAGAGCAACTACTCTTACACTGTTGGTGGGAATGCAAGCTGGTACAGCCACTTTGGAAAACAGAGCGGAGAGTCCTTAAAAAATTAAAAATAGAGCTACCCTATGACCCTGCAATTGCACTACTGGGCATTTACCCCAAAGATACAGATGTAGTGAAAAGAAGGGCCATATGTACCCCAATGTTCACTGCAGCAATGGCCACAATCGCCAAACTGTGGAAAGAGCCAAGGTGCCCATCAACAGATGAATGGATAAAGAAGATGTGGTACAT
>PITA01030873.1:0-15962 GCA_004023965.1 Spilogale gracilis | reverse complement strand
GCGCCTGGGTGGCTCAGTTGGTTGGGCAACTGCCTTCGGCTCAGGTCATGATCCCGGAGACCCGGGATCGAGTCCCACATCGGGCTTCCTGCTCGGCGGGAAGCCTGCTTCTCCCACTCTCACTCGCCTTGCTTGTGTTCCCTCTATGGCTGTGTTTCTCTCTGTCAAATAAATAAAATCTTTAAAAAAAAAAAAAAAAGAATTCTTATCTTCATTTTGTGGGTCACCAGTAAAACCTTGAATTTAGATTTCATAACAATTTTGAGTTAACTTGGTGTGCCTACTTGCTGTCAAGAAAAATGCTGCCAAGCAAATATCCAGCCCTGAGTAGATCTCTTTGGTTATGCCTATGATCTGCTTTTCAGTGATTACATTGTAATTCTTTTCAACTCTGCATTCAGGTACTCTTCTTAAGAAGCTCTTTGACACATCACAGCAGATTAGTGGGTGCTGAGTTTATGCCTTTGAAAAAAGGTGACAAAACTAAAATTTTCCAAAATGCATCAAAGGAGACCTTTCTCATATTACTTCCAGGACCTTAAAATCTATGACCTTAGGGCCAGAAGTAGACCTAAAATGGGCCTGAATCCAACCGACTTTCATTTAAATATATCTCAAAATTTTGGACCCGAAAGATAGGAGTTTGAAAAGAACCAAGCAGTGAGTAGCAAATTCAGCCAAGCAGTGAAACACCCTGAGATGGGACTTGAGGTTGAAGATTAAAATTAAATGGAAATAATTAATTTATAACTTAAATCTAGGATTTGGTAGCTGTGGAACTCAGTCTCTCTCCCAGTAAAGTATGAAGTCCTTGTAATACTAGCTATAAAATGGGCCAGGGGAAATAGCTAATAAGTATTAAATCCTATTTCCTAGCCAAATTTTCCTGGCCAAAATTTCATTTTACCCAGCTAAGACTATCACCCCAGTTATCGTGGAAGATAGTGATTGGCTCTTTGATATATAAATGCCTGTAATGAAAAATTAGAAATAAGTGCATAAGGGATGAAATCATTAAAATCCTTAGGTTTGCTATTTTCATGTGTTTGTAATACTTTAGAAAACTTGGTAATCTGATTGCCCAAATGGGTCTAATTTAAATATATATAATTATTTGATTTAAGTTGTGTGATTATGGATTTAGCATTATAAAAGAATTTGACAAAATTTTGAAGAGTATTGTAATATTTGAGGAAGCTTAATATCAATGATACTTTTTAAAAAAAGATTTTATTTATCTATTTGAGAGAGAGAGAGAGTGAGAGAGACCACGAGAGGGGAGAAGGTCAGAGGGAGAATGCTGATGGGGGGTCAGGTCTATATTATACTTTACCAACTTAGAAATTTTACATTAAAAATTAGGACTTCCATCTCTCTTCATATACAGTGAGATGTGGCAATACACTGTGTGAAGCCAAGTAATTTCTGCTGCTTTTGAGGAACAAGGACACTGCCCATTTCAACGTAAGCTGTACTCTTCCCCCAACTAGCCTATAGTGGCCCAATTTAACCCATTTTGCAGTTAACTTGGTCCCTGTAGGCATTTGAGGGTAGGAGTCATGTTTTGTTTACTTTTGTCTTTAATAGTTATTTGGAAGTTAAACAGTTTGTTTTAAATTTAGCTGGTATTTATCTAAGGTTATCAAATGCCTGCTTGAACACATATTTCTCTAATATTCAAAATGCAGTAAATTTAGCTTTCCTCAAGTGCAATAAGGAATTTTAAATACCTGTGTCTCACCTTCCCTGGATTTGCTATTGAGAACATTGAGACAATAACTGCAATGACCTTCTAATGGGTCCATTCTCGTAGCCACTTTCAAGTATATAGTATAGTAAATATTGTTAACTCTAGTCAACATACTGTACATTAGATCCCCAGAACTTATTTATCTTATAGCTGGAAATTTGTATCTTTTGACCAACATCTCCTCATTTCTCCTACCCTGCAGCAACCACTACTCTCTTTTTTCAAAGCTAAATTAGATCATGTCACTCCCTTGCTTATATTTCTGCATTGGTTTTCCAACTGCCATAGAATAGAATCCAAAGTTCTTAATGACTACATTGCCCAATGCTATGTAAACCCTGAATATTCCACTGCTGCAGACTTCCACAACACTCTTCCTCACTGCACTTCTCTCTCACTGACCTCCCTGCTGTTGTTAGAACATGGCAAGCTGTCTCCTTCTGCCAATACTTGGAACTTTTCCAAAAACTCTTCTCTAGGACTTTTAAAGCCTTGTTCTCTCATTTTGGTCAGGTTTCTGCCCCTTAGAAGGACTTTCTTGAGCCTGCCTATCAAAAATTGCAACTGCCGTATATCCTGATCCTCTTCTATTTTTTCAGAGTGCAGATCACCATTTGTGTTTTTTTATGTCTCTTTTTTTATTTTAATTTTTATTTTTTTTCAGTGTTCCAAGATTCATTGCCCATTCCCCACACCCAGTGCTCCAGGCAATAGGTGCCCTCAGTACCTACCACCAGGCTCTCCCATCCCCCACCCCTTCCCTCCAAGTCCCTCAGTTTGTTTCTGTGTCCAAAGTCTCTCTTGTTTCATTTCTCTCCCTGAATTACTCTACTTCCCATTTACTTTCCTTCTCCTACTGTCTTCTATATTACCCCTTATGCACCACAAATAAGTGAAACCATGTGATACTTGACTTTCTCTACTTGGTTTATTTCACTCAGCATAATGTCTTCCAGTCCAGTCCATGTCACCATTTGACACTCATCATTTAACATTTCTCTCATCCATTAAGTAGCGCCAGCAAAGCAGGATACAGTCTTCCTTGTCTCTTCTTATTTCTCCTGTATTTAGAAGAGTTTCTGCACATAGTAGGTCCTCAGTAAGTTTTTGCAGAGGTTATATAGGTTTGTATTCAGTTGTGGTAATCTAATGTCCTTAAATAGTCTCAATGCTCAACACCAGTGTATTTATTTTTATTTATGTTTTTATCACTTGAGTTATATCATCAATCTTTTTTTTTCCCAAGAAGAGTGCCTAGCTGCAATATTTTCCAAGTTCTTATAACATAGGAATGTTTTCTGTTGCTTTCATAGTAGAACAATAAATTGGTTAATGTGGAATATTCAGTTCACAAAATTTTTCCGTTGAAATTCTGTGTTGTCCTCTGGCATTTAGATATGCAGAAGAGAAATTTGAGGACGGCTCAATTTTTGTTCTTTCATAGGTAAACTTTTTGTTTCTGCTTGAGTGCTATTATTTCATTTTGGGTCATTTTTTTTTCTTTGCTTTTCTTGGGTCCATGAAGTAAGTCCTTTTGTTCATAGACTTGAATAATATTTCAGTTCAGAAAGATTTTCCTAATGTTTTTTTTTTTTTTTTTTTTTTGGTGAGACCTCTTAAGATTTACTCTCAGCATATTTTAAGTATAAAACAGAGAGTTATTAATTGTAGTCCCATTCTGTACATTCGATCCCCAGAATGTATTCATTTTAACTGAAAGTTTGTACCCTTTGACCATTATGTCCCCATTTCCATTGCCTTTAATCCCCCCTTGGCAACCAAACTTTTTACTCACTGTTTCTATGAATTTAACATTTTTTTAGAGTTCACATATAAGTAATATCATACACTATTTTCTCTCTCTTTCTCTCTCTCTCTCTAGCTTATTTCACTTAGTATAATGCCCTCCATGCTCATCCATATTGTCACAAATGACAGAACTTCCTTCTTTTTCTATGACTGAATAATATTACACACACACACACACACACACACACACACACACACACATACACACACACACACACCCTACCACATTTTTGCTTTTCATCAGTCTGTCAATGGATACTTTGGTTGTTTCCATGTCATGACTATTGTGAATAATGCTGTGATGAACATGGCAGTGCAGAGACCTCCTCAAGATAGTGATTTCATTTCCTTTGGGGATATACCAGAAGTGGGATTGCTGGATCAGATGGTAGTTCTATTTTTAATACTGTTTTTAATACTGTTTCTCATAATGACTGTAAAGTTTACATTTCTATCAGCAGTGCACAGGGATTCCTTTTCGACCAAATCCTTGCCAACATTTATTATCTCTTGTCCCTTTGATAATCAACATTCTACAAGGTGTAAAGCCTCTGATAACCTGATTGTACTTTTAATTTGTATTTCCCTGATGATTAGTGATGGTGAATATCTTTTTACATATATGTTGGCCATTTTTATGTCTTTGGGTAAATAGTTATTTAGGTTCTTTGCCATTTTTTAATTGGATTGTTTGTATTTTTTCTATTATATTAGAGTTTGTTATATATTTTGGTATTAACCCGTTATTATTGGATATATGGTTTGCAAGTATTTTCTCCCATTCTGTAAGTTGCCTTTTAATTTTATGGATTTTTTTTTTTTGGCTTTGCAGAAACTTTTGAACTTGAGGTAGTCTTACTTGTTTATTTTTGCTTGTTACGTGTGTTTTTGGTGTCATATTGAAAAAGACTATGTCAAAGGACTTACGTAACACCTCTGTTTTCTTCTAGGATACTTATGGTTTCAGATCATATGTTTAAGTCTTTAATCTATTTTGAGTTGATTTTTGTGTATGGTTTAGGACAAAGGTCCAGTTTCATCCTTGCATGTGGATGTTCAGTTTTCCCACCACTATTTACTGAAGAGTCAGTCCTTTTCCCATTGTGTATTTTTGGTGCTTTTTATAAGTAGTTGATTATATATACATGGGTTTATTTCTTGTCTTTTTACTCTGTTCCACTGATCTATGTGTCTGTTTTTATGCCAATATGATGGTGGTTTGATTACTAAGCTTTGTATTATAGTTTGAAATCAAAACTGTGATGCCTCCAGCTTTGCTCTTCTTGCCCAAGCTTTGCTTTAGCTATTTGGAGTCTTCTGTAGTTCTGTACAAATTTTAGGATTTTTTTCTATTTCTGTGAAAAATGCCATTGAAATTTTTTCTGGAGATGGCATTGAATCTGCAGATCACTTTGGAATACTATGGACATTTTAATAATATTAGTTCATCTAATCTATAAAAATGGGCTATATTCCATTTATTTCTGTCTTCAGTTTCTTTCATCAATTTCTTACAGTTTTCATTGTAAAGATTTTTGCTTCTTTGGTTAAAATTATTTCTAAGTTTTCATTCTCTGTGATGCTATTGTAAATTGGATTTTTTTTCTATTTATATTTCAGGTAGCTCATTGTTAGTACATAGAAAACTGATTTTTGTGTGTTAATTTTGTATACTGCATTTTTATGAATTTGTTTATTAGATAAAAAAGTTTTTTGATGTAGTCTTTAGAGTTTTCTATATATAAGATCATGGTATCTGGGGTCAATTTTACTTTTTCCTTTCAAATTTGATGCCTTTTCTTTCTTTACTTTTGCTTAATTTCTTTCACTAGACTTGTTGAATAGAAGTGGCAGAGGTGGAAAACTTTGTCTGGTTCATAATCTTAAAAGAAAAGCTTTCAGCTTGTTAACATTGAGTATATTAGTGTGGGCTTGTCATATATGGCCTTTATTAGGTTGAAGTACATTTTTATCTGTATATAACTTATTGGGAGGGTTTTTTCCTCATGCCATGGAAGGCTGTTGAATTTTTTCAAATACTCTTCCTACATATACTGAGATGATCATATGATTTTTACTCTTCATTTTGTTATATAATATGTCACATTTACTAATTTGTTCATGTTGACCCATTTGTGCATCCCAAGGATAAATCCCACTTGATCATGATGTATAATCCTTTTAATGTACCATTGAATGCAGTGTGCTAACATTTTGCCAAGTATTTTTGCATCTATAATTATTAAGAATATTAGCCTCTATTTTCTTGTAGTGTCCTTGTCTGACTCTGGTATCAGGGTAGTGTTGACCTCATAAAATGAGTTTGGAAATGTTTCTCTTTTTCAATTATTTGAAAGAATTTGAGAAGGATTGGTATTAATTTTTCCTTTGATGTTTGGTAGAGTCCACCAGTGAAAACATCTTGTCCTAGACTGTTCTTTTTAGGAATTTTATGTTTTGTTTTGTTTTTTTGATTTTTTGTTTTTTGTGGGGGCAGATATTTTTATTACTGATTCATTCTCATTACTATTTACTGATCTGCTCAAGTTTTCTATTTATTCATGATTCAGTCTTAGTAGAGTGTATATTTCTAGGAATTTATCCATCTCTTCTAGGTTATCCAATTTGCTGACATATAATTGTTCATAGTAGTTTCTTGTGATCCTTTGTATCCCTGTGGTATTATTTGTAGCCTTTATTTAGATAAACTAAGAAAAAATAATGAAGACACAAATAAAAACAAAATTTTTCTTTCTTGCCTAATCTTGAGTTATTGTCTACTGCCAATCTTTTTAGAATTTTTGCCAGGGTATGCTCATAATTCTCGGGCTTAGTAACTAATCTCTCTTCTAATACTACCTGTTCTTTTATAATTTTTTTCTTTTTTAAAAATTCTATTTGGGGGGCACCTGGGTGGCTCAGTTGGTTAAGCGACTGCCTTTGGCTCAGGTCATGATCCCGGAGACCCGGGATCGAGTCCCACATCGGGCTCCCTGCTTGGCAGGAAGCCTGCTTCTACCTCTCTCACTCCCCCTGCTTGTGTTCCCTCGATGGCTGAGTTTCTCTCTGTCAAATAAAATCTTTAAAAAAATAAGAAATAAAAAATTCTATTTGGAAAACCAGTGTATTCTTGCTTTTCTTTACAGTGTAAATTCTGTTTTTCTTTTGTCTCCATGTGAAATTTATCTATTTGATTTTTAAAATTCCTTTTCAATTTGTCACTCTTTTTATCAATTCCACTTTCATTCTTTCTCAAAATTAATTTATCAATTATAGTATCTCTCTCATAGAGGCATATTCTTTGTATATGTTTCAATGGACTGAATAAATATTTACTAAAATAATTTTTATTTCTTATTGGTTATAATTTTCAGAAATATATATATATTTGGAATGTTTAAGATAATGTTTCTTTTCTGTTATACTTCAAAAACTTTTACACGGCTTTGCTGTTTTTATATACAGGAAAATATATACAGAAAAATAAGCTCTACTATTTGTTCAATGTTAAGTATGACTTTAGACCCTCTTGCTGTGTCCTTGTGCTAGAAAGTTTTGTTTTGTCTCTTTTTGTCTTTTAGAATTGCAGCTAGAGGACAGACAGGTATTGGTCTTACCTCAATGACTAATCACTATCATCAATTTTTATAGTTCTTCGACATGGAGGCAGAATTATTTCTTTTGCTAAATATAGAGTTCCTTGTTTATGTTCTAATCAGATAGAACAGCGGTTCTTCATGCAAGTGTTGTATGTAAAGAATACAATTAATATAGATGTCTTTGACAATAATGTATTTTCCCCACTCTTGCTATTTGAGTAAATAGCAGTTGCTTACACCAGCAATCTGGGAGTTGTCATTAATTCTCTCTACTTTACACTCAATCTACTTTTCTCTTCATTTATTTTGCCAGTGCTTTCTTGGCCTTCTTTCTGTTTCTTGACCTGGCTAAGGCCATTGCTTACAACCTTAGGGATGGAATGCTAATGTCTTGCCACAAAAGGTTTTGAGAAATGTAGTTAAGATATCACAAACAGAAAAATCTAAAAGACAAGATTTGAGAAGAAAGGTCGTATGTTGATTATTTAATACATTAACTTACACAGTTATACACAAGGGATAGTAATTAGTAGGCCAATTTACAGTTATCACATATAGTAATTTCCAAACCAACGAAGGAATAAGACTATGAAACCATGTGGTATGCATATTATACGATAACATGTTCCATTCTTTTGAGTTGCTATTACTGCTTTTTTTTTTTTTTAAAGATTTTATTTATTTGACAGAGAGAAACACAGCTAGAGATGGAACACAAGCAAGGGGACTGAGAGAGGAGGAGCAGGCTTCCCGCCGAGCAGGGAGCCCGACGTGGGGCTCGATCCTGGGTCTCCAGAATCATGACCTGAGCCGAAGGCAATCACTTAACTGCTTTTGCCTGAGCCACCCAGGCGCCCCGCTATTACTGCTTTTGACACAGCTATAGGAAATAAAAATGCTACTAGAATGCAGACCAGGAAAAAGTATTCCCACAAGGCTTTGCAAAATGAAATCTGCAATCCCTCAGTGAAAACAGATTTCTAACAACTAAGCTTTCTGTCCTCTATAGCTGAGATGATAGTTAAAAAATAAAATATATTTGGGTGCCTGGGTGGCTCAGTGGGTTAAAGCCTCTTCCTTCGGCTCAGGTCATGATCCCAGGGTCCTGGGATCCAGGCCCACATCAGGCTGTCTGCTCAGCAGGATCCTGCCTCCTCCTCTCTCTTTGCCTGCCTCTCTGCCTACTTGTGATCTCTCTCTCTCTATCAAATAAATAAATTAACTAAAAAATAATAAAATAAAATAAAATACATTTATACATGTGACCACATTTTGTAGTTTTTTAAAAAAATATGTTAGAGGAAAAAAATATTGACCCAGAAATTATAATGTAGTACCTAAAGTTTAGTGTGAAAACAATAATATTATGTCAATATAATGTAGTATTGGCACTCAAGATTGAAGTCTTTCATTATACCGTACTTGAAGTATACCATACTAGTTTCTTCTCATCATAAATGAGCAAAATTCTTAATTACTTGGTTACCTATTGCTGTGTAACAAACTACCCCAACATGTAATGGCTTAAAGCTATAACCATTTTATTTGTGTATACTTCTGTGGGTCAGGAATTGAGATATGACACAGCAGAGAAAGCATATCTTTGTTCCATGTGATTTGCTGGAGTTAAAAGATCCAATATGGCTACTTTGGTCATGTGTTTTAACTTCAGCTAAGAAAGCTTGAAACACTTTGGGTGGCTGGAACAGTTCAAATAGACCTAGAATCTCTGTGCTGGCTATCATCTGGGTTTCTTGGTTCAACTCTATGTAGTTTCAGGGTCTCTTGCTTTCCACATGGACTCTCTATGAGCCACATGGTTTCTCCAACAGAGTGGCTGAAATTTAGGGTGAATGCAAAAGCAGATAGTACAGTGCCTAAGGTTTAGGCCTAAAACTATCACAGTCACAGTGTCACTTTCACTACATTTTATTGATTGAAGCAATAGAAAAATCATAGAGGACTTCATAAGGGTATGAATATCAGGGGGTATTTTTTTTTTTGAAGATCATCAAAGTAATATTCTTTCAAAATTTACCCTCTAGGGGGGCCTGGGTGGTTCAGTTGATTGAGCATCTGCCTTCTGTTCAGGTTATGGTCCTGGGGTCCTGGGATCAAGTCCTGTGTTGGGCTCTCTGCTCAGTGGGTAGTCTGCTTCTGCCTCTTCCCCTGCTTGCACACTCTCTTTGAAATAAATAAATATATATATTTTTAAATTACCTTCTGATCACAATAATGCACAATCAAATCACAACCAAAATATACTCTTCCAAGATGCCCAGAGACTCATCCAGTTATGACATCAGGTTCAGTCTTGTAATCCAAGATCTTGTCATTTAAAGCAGATGCAAGTGTGAATGAAAGATCTTTGACATAGCTTCTCTTACTCTGAAGAGCTGTGAATTAAAGAGAATATGTATCTGTCTTCCATACTCCCCAAAGATAGGAGTTTGGAATGGTAAAATTGTAATGTTCACTCCATTTAAAAGATGGATTAAATAGAACTAAAATGATAAGTAGAATTGTCTATAGTTGATGCTAAAGGTGCCCCTTTGAGATCCTTTTTATTGAGGTAGTACTTCCATCTTCAACATATGAATGTTGACTCACAGCTCACACTATCAGCTGGCACCTCTGAATGGTACAATATTTATCAGTCCTAGTAGATCCCATTGTCATGTGTTTTTGGGAAATTTGTACTTTTGGTCCCTGCAATAATAAACATTATGGTTTAGTCTGAATTCCTAGAAAAGAGATACTTTTACCAGTAAACAGTAAGATTGTCTCTGCACTTAGAACTATTACTTACACCTATTGACTTTGATCTCCTGAATCCAGTAGAATGAAAGAAACAAAAAGGCATTTTATTATTAGGAGTAATTAAACCTGTTCATTATAGGAAGGTAGGACTGCTACAAAATTTGGGGGCAAAGAGAAATATATTTGACACTCACGTGATCCTTCTGGCATCTATTGCCACTTTTAATTGTTAGCAGATGAATATAGCAACCATGATCTGATATGAGTGTGGTGATCAGGGTCTGTGCTACTATAGTAGATCTTGTTTTTGTCTCTCCCAGATTCTGATTCCCGTATTTCTCCTTCTCCCATAAATTGCCTCTTCTCAGACTCTATTTTTAAGGGTAAAGAAACTTAGAAGCAGAAAATCTTGGCTTTAGTCCCAGTTTTACCAGTTGTTAGTTGGATAATTTTATTTAATTTGCTAGATCAACCTAACCTTGCCCTTTTCCTCAATCTTAGTTCTTATAAAGTTTTTGTAAAGATTAAGGAAATTAATGAAAATAATCTTGCTGGCATCATAGTTCAGTTGGAAGAATGGCAGAGAGAATAGGTATCGACGAGTTCCACCTAATATTATCACTGTATTTTCCTTCTCCCCTGGCATACCTTGAGCCATGACTTTGTGGGGGACGGTTATACATCAGATATTAATTTCATATAGAATTGTTTCTACAAGGAAATGTGCTGAAGCTGATTACCTTTCTATACCCAACCAAAACACTAATCAACAAACGAAAATTATGTGAATGTATTCTTGGGAAATATAATTATATTAGTGTTACTGATATATGCCTCTGTCTCTTTCATCAGGCTATAAGCTTCCTTTGTGAAGGACCACATATAATTGATCATTTTAAAAATAATTTGTTTGAAATAAAATGTTTCATATATGTCATATTTAACTTTTGTATTTTTATTTTCACATGTATCTCTAAGAATATATTTCTATATGGATGGAGATTCTTGATTAAGTTACTTATTGAATTATATAATTGTCTCACATTATTTTATGATAATTTTAGTTATCTGAGCTTTAATCAATCTGTCTAATATCTTTGTCAAAGAAGACTCATATTCTTACAAGTCAACTGCTCATTGTTTTTAAAACTTGACAGTAATGTTTTGATGTGTATCCTATATGAAATATTACTACTTTTGAACATAAATGGTTTTGTAGAGAACTCTAAAATTGAGTGAAATATTAAAAATGGAAATCTTTATCTCAGAATTTGGACAAGATAGGGTGCCTGGGTGGCTCAGTTGGTTAAGCGACTACCTTCGGTGGAAGGTAGACCTACTGGAGACCCGGGATCGAGTCCCACATCGGGCTCCCTGCTCCGCAGGAAGCCTGCTTCTCCCTCTCTCACTTCTCTTGCTTGTGTTCCCTCTCTGGCTGTGTTTCTCTCTGTCAAATAAATAAAATCTTTAAAAAAAAAAGAATTTGGACAAGCTGATATTAATTAATTTAGGCTCTTCTCTCACATTCCAGCTCAACCAAAATTTTTTGAAGGAAATCTTGCAGTTTTATTATGCTGAGTGAATCACAAGGTATTAAAACTACTGGAAATACAGCAGTTTATATAGAAGAGTCAGTTTTCCCAGTGTCTAAGCCAATTCTTGGGAGTGTCATTAGATTCTTTTGGAAGCTGTAGACAATATTAAATCATCACTTCCCTGCAGCAAATGGTATTTACTGTGGCAATTTTTAAAAATTACATCAAAAAAGTCTCATATCATTAACTTGTAAAAGAGTAGCATATAATCCAGAAAAAATTGCTCAGTGGTTAATATTTACTAACTGTATATATAATGCACAGTGTTATTGGAGAGTAAATGCATATGAATACAACTAAGCAAAATCTATGTATTATAAACTAAATATATATATATATATGTTGTGTGTGTGTATATATATATAATTTGAAGAGAATGGGATATTCAAAATAAGATTGGATGAATTTTTAGAATGCATTTGGAATCTTATAAATGGATAAGGAAAATTGAACTCATTATAAAATAGACCAAGTATATGAAAAGGTTATACAAAATAAAGTAAAAGGGTAACAAACAGAAACATGTTTCAATTGTTAGGGAAATGTAAATTAGAATAAAGTAACACAACATTTTTGCATGTTGATTTTCTAAAAAATTGAAATGAAAAAGACACATTATCCTTAAAACTAGATAATTTTTAGAAAAATGGATAATATCATGCATGCTGATGATAATATGAATTGCTTTGTTCTTTGGGAAAGTAAACTGACAATAACTATTAAAATTAAAATTATTATGGGGCGCCTGGGTGGCTCAGTTGGTTAAGCAACTGCCTTTGGCTCAGGTCATGATCCCGGAGACCCAGGATCAAGTCCCACATCGGGCTCCCTGCTCGGTGGGAGGCCTGCTTCTCCCTCTCTCACTCCCCTGCTTGTGTTCCCTCTCTGGCTGTGTTTCTCTCTGTCAAACAAATAAAAAATCTTAAAAAAAATTAAAAATTTAAAATTATTGGACTTCCATTCCCAGCTGATATAATAATTGGTACATGATTAGACTCCAACCATAAGCTAAAAACTAAACACTATATATTAAGCCACTATTTATAAACACTGTGAAACCGTCAACCTTTGAAGAAGGGCAACCACACAGGTTATGCACATATGATTTCTGTCTAGAAGCAGTTTTTTTATACTATGATACATAGAAGTGGAGCCCATGTAGAGCACAGAGGTCTTGCTGGGGGCACATATTGTTATTACAGAGCTTTTGAGCAGCTGGAATTTTGGGGGTAGAAAAGAAAGATCTGCAAAAAGAACCTCCAAAAATCTGGCCCATGTGTTTGGCTGAATATTGTATCAGACAATTATGATGACAGGGGTGTTGGATTTAAAAGACGAGGACATTAAAACAGCTATTAAAAATATCCTTATGGGTGCCTGAGTGGCTCAGTGGGTTAAAGCCTCTGCCTTCTGCTCAGGTTGTGATCTCAGGGTCCTGGGATCGAGGCCTGCGTCGGGCTCTCTGCTCAGCGGGGAGCCTGCTTTCTCTTCTCTCTCTGCCTGTCTCTCTGCCTACCTGTGATCTCTCTCTCTGTCAAATAAATTAATAAAACAAAACTTAAAAAAAATCCTTGTGGATTTAAAAGAAAGGTGGACATATTGAGTGGAAAAATATGAAATATTAGTAAAGAAATGGAATCTTCGAAAAAAACAAAAGGAAATTCTGGAACTGAAAAATAACAGTATCTGAAAAGTGAAAACACGGATGGGTTAAAAACCTGTTGGACTTTTAAAAACAAAAACAAAACAATGATTTTGAAGATAATGCAATAGAAACTGACCAAAGTAAAGTTTGAAAAGAACAAAAAAATAGACTTTACAATATGTAAATACTCAATGGCCTGACAGGATATCAGGTGGTCTAAGTTATGGGCAATTGAATTTTCAGAAAAAGAGATACAAATGATCTAGAATAGGTATCAATCATTTACAACAAGAAGCCTTATCGGGAGATCTGCTTGTATAGTCATTCATCTTCTAGAAAAATAGAGAGATAAAATGTCTATTAGCTGTGTAGAAAATAGAATATTTTGTGAAACTAGATTCCACTTTCGCATATACCAGGAACTCTAATCATACAAAATACTTATGATTTTAAAACACCCTGTACATTTTCTTTCTTTGCAGCATTACATATGTTTCCCTTGTCTTCTCTGAGAAACTTATTTACATCTCAAGACACAGTAAATCAGCATGTTTTCATCAGTTGCATTATTGAAATAAAATTTGTTGAAAATATATTTTTAGGAGTCCCTAAGTGGCTCAGTAGGTTAAGCTTCCTACTCTGGGTTTCAGCTCAGGTCATGATCTTGGGGTGCCTGGGATCTAGCCCCACTGCTGGCTCCCTACTCAACAGGGAATCTGCTTTTCTCCCTTTTATCTCTGTACCCCACCCCCAGCTCGAGATCTCTGAAATAAATAAATAAATCTTTAAAAAATATCTGATTACAACTCTCCACAGAGATCAATACTAATAAGCAATCAGTAATTTGGTGGATGAAACAATTGCAAATCGTCATTAACATAGGATCTTTGGGAAGGTTAAAAAATGGCTGTAGTGAGGTGGGGAAAAGCCATGGGCCCCCTGGAGGTAATTAGCTCTAAATTTTTAAATCCAACACACCTGCACTATTTACTTGTTTTACTAAGAGTTAATTCATCAATTGAGTGAATTCACTCAATTCATCAGAATGGGGAAAGAAAAACAGAAAATGATAAAGTTGAATTTAGGAAACAGACCCCAACCTAAAGCTCTCATTTCCATACAAAAAAAAAAAAAAGTTGTAAACCCATTCAAGAAATATCAATATATATTTAAGTAGGAACTCCTTTTAAAAATGTTTTTTCAAGTCTTAAAAGCATTTAGTAGCACATACTAAGTTTATCCCATCTTTTAGGAGAAAAAATTTTTGGAATCTTGTAGAATTAATGCATTATGGCATGTGACATTCCTCCCCACTCTGCAAATATCCAAATATTGACAACAAATGAGTTCTTACAAGGAAGGAAACTCAGTCCAATTTTAAAAGTCTCAAAACCATATATTCAAATAAATGAATTTATGAATTCAACTGTCAATTCAACTCTCTCAATTGCTGCTTTTAGCTTGTCTGGGAGTGTGTTAGCTGTGCTGTTTATTTTCATGTGAAGGACAAGCTAAATATTCAAACTACTATCATTTCCCAGAAAAAAAAAAAGAATATGAAGTGGTGAATACCAAATAAGAGTCTAAATGCAGTAAACCTTAGGACAGAAACATTTGCTCTCCACAAATAAAGATGGTAAATGTGGTAGACTATGTATATATGGAACAACAGTTCTTTCAAAGTTTGCACACATCCCTCTCTACTTTCATGAATAGTTTCATTCATTTCAGTGTGACCTGTTTGTATATGTGCATGTGTGTGTGAGTTCTGGAAGGCTAGTCTCTTCTACTCAAGTCCAGCTGCATGTAGCAAATGTTTTGAGATGTCTAAATTTGTATAATTCCATTCAGTACTTTGTAATGAAATAATTCAGCTCAATGTGTGAAAACAGGAATAGAGGAAAGAAAACAAATAAATCATGATAGGAATTCTGTTCAAACTAAAATATAAATGATAGAAGATGGCAAGTGAGAGATATATTAAGATTAATGTTTTATTCTCATTTTAATGAAAAATATAAAATACCACATCTTAACATTTCAGACAAGAAAGATCTATCAGGAAGTGAGCAGATAAGCTAGATATTTCCTAGCTCACATAGGAACCTTATATTTAAACAATTTAATTTGTTTCTTCTTTACACTGTGATGCATTTGCCATCATATAAAGCCTTTAAATGATATTTAATTTTTATGATTATATAAAAAAGAGCAAGTTATATGAAGGCTAATGTATAAAATGAACAGAATAATTTTGTAATTTATTCTAAATAATAGGTTATTTAAATTTTGGGGTTTTATTAAGTTTACATGACAATAATATTAAAAACTAAAATCCAGGGTGCCTGGTGGCTCAGTTGGTTAAACGACTGCCTTCGGCTCAGATCATGATCCCGGAGACCTGGGATCGAGTCCCACATTGGGCTGCCTGCTCAGCGGGAAGCCTGCTTCTCCCTCTCTCGCTCCCCCTGCTTGTGTTCCCTCTCTGGCTGTGTTTCTCTCTGTCAAATAAATAAAATCTTAAAAAAAAAAAAAAAAAACTAAACTAAAATCCATAAGTAAAATTTTTTTCTAAATTAAGTGTCAGAATTTTGAAGCATAAATACATAGAACTAAGAAGTCCCCAGTGTGCTAGTCATGACAGTGTGGTGGTCTTTGGGGAGGCACTCCTCATGACTGGAACTCAACTTTTCATTATAAATTGTAGTTACAGGACTATATTATTTCAAGATCCTTTCTTCTTTGCAATTTTATGTACTATTCCTTATCATTTTAGGGAAATACAAAACATTTATTAAAAAATA
>PITA01030872.1:0-15960 GCA_004023965.1 Spilogale gracilis | reverse complement strand
CTCCAAAGGCAAAGGAGACAAAAGCGAAAATGAACTTCTGGGACTTCATCAAAATAAAAAGCTTCTGTACAGCAAAGGAAACAATCAACAAAACAAAGAGGCAACACACAGAATGGGAGAAAATATTTGCAAATGACACTACAGACAAAGGGCTGGTATCCAAGATCTATAAAGAACTACTCAAACTCAACATCCAAAAAGAAGATGAACACATCAAAAAATGGGCAAGAGACATGAAGAGACACTTCTCCGTAGAAGATATACAAACGGCTAACAGACACATGAAAAAATGTTCAGCGTCACTAGCTATCAGGGAAATTCAAATCAAAACCAGTCTAAGATACCACCTTACACCAGTCAGAATGGCCAAAATTAACAAGACAGAAAACAACAAATGTTGGAGAGGCTGCGGAGAAAAGGGAACCCTCTTACACTGTTGGTGGGAATGTAAACTGGTGCAGCCGATTTGGAAAAAGTGTGGAGATTCCTTAAAAAAATTAAAGATAGAGCTACCCTATGACCCTGCAATTGCACTACTGGGCATTTACCCCAAAGATACGGATGTAGTGAAAAGAAGGGCCATATGCACACCAATGTTCATCGCAGCAATGGCCACAATCGCCAAACTGTGGAAAGAGCCAACATGCCCATCAACAGATGAATGGATAAAGAAGATGTGGTACATATATACAATGGAATACTATGCCTCCATCAGAAAGGATGAATATCCAACTTTTGTAGCAACCTGGACTGGACTGGAAGAGATTATGCTGAGTGAAATAAGCCAAGAAGAGAAAGTCAAGTATCGCATGGTTTCACTTACTTGTGGTGCATGAGGGGTAAACTGGAGGACAGTGGGAGAAGGAAAGTAAATGGGAACTGGGGTAATCTAGGGAGGGAAACGAAACAACAGAGACTTTGGACACAGAAATAAACTAAGGGACTTGGAGGGAGGGGGGTGGAGGGATGGGAGAGCCTGGTGGTGGGTACTGGGGACACCTAAAGCGTGGAGCACTGGGTGTGGAGAATGGGGAATGAATCTTGAAACACTGGGAAAAAAAATTTAGTAACAATAAAAAAAAATAATAAAAAAATAAACAGAAGGAAAATTGTTTAGTTCAGTATCCTGGATATACATAAAAAATGAAGAATGTCAAAAAAGAAATATTAAGATAAAATAAAATTTCTTTATTCTTAATTAATCTAAATTATAACTGCTTAAAATAATAGTGCATGTTTATAGTATATGATAAGTGAAATGAATGACAGCAATATCATAATGGACAGGAGGGAGGAATTGGAAGTACTCCATTATAAGGTGAATGGAGTGATGTTATTTGTAGGTTAACATAGATTACTAAACTCAAGGTAGCCATGTACAATTTTTAAAGGAAATAAATTGAAATAATAAGAAATGACACAAATTGAATCATAAAATAATTAAAATATGAGGAGAGGAAAAAAGTAGCCAGAATAAATAGAAAATAGAAACAAATATGGTTAATAGCAATCAAAATATATTAACAATCAGTTTAAATATGAAAGATTTATTTATTTATTTATTTATTTATTTATTTATTTATTTATTTATAATGTGAAAGATTTAAATACAGCAATTGAAAGACAGAACAAGGGGTGGCTGGGTGGTTCAGTCAGTCGAGCATCTGCCTTGAGGTCAAGGCATGACCCCAGGGTCTTGGAATCGAGCCCCATGTCAGGATCCCTGCTCAATCGGGAGTCTGCTTTTCCCCTCTCACTTTGTCCCTCACCACACTCATGCATGCCCCCCTCTTTCTCTCTCTCGAATAAATAAAAGCTTTAAAAATTAACAAATAAAATAACTAATCAGAATTATATAAAAAATAACCACAGTTATCTTCAAAACATCCTCTAACTATAAAGAATCTGATAAGATGTGAAGTTATGGATGAAGGCATGTTATGGTAGTACTAATCGAAAGAAAGTTGGACTAGTTATATGCATTTTAGACAAAACAGACATCAGAACAAGAAAAATTATCAGTGATAAAGAAAGGTACTCCAAATTGTAAAGAAGTCAACTCTCCAAGAAGTTCTTACAATCCTAAATAGATATGCATCTAAGAACAAAGCATCAAAATATCTAGAGTAAACAGTGACAATTTACTGTAACTCATAAATCAAATATTCAGAAAATCAGGGACATAAATGATCTGAACAATACCATCAATCAACTTATCTAATTGAATATTCTAAAAATAGTCCATCCACAAGGAACAGAATATAAATTCTTCTCAAACTTGCATGAAATATTCACAAAACTAGGTAACATTTAGGGCCATATACACACCCTTAAATTTTGAAATGACATAAATCAAACAATAAATCTTAGATCACAATAAAGTCAAACTGGAAATCAATAATAGAAACTCACCTGGAAAATCCTCAAATATTTGTAAAAGCACAATTCTAAACAATATACAGGTCAAAGAAATGTCAAGAAAATTTTAAATATTCTTTTTAAAAAATATTTTATTTCTTTATTTGACAGAGAGAAAGACAGCTAGAGGGGGAACATGAGCAGGGGGAGTGAGAGAGGGAGAAGAAGGCTTTCCGCCAAGCAGGGACCCCGATGCGGGGCTTGATCTGGGGACTCTGGGATTGTGACCCGAGCCGAAGGCAGACGCCTAACAACTGAGCTACCCAGGTGCCCCAGAAAATTTTAACATTCTTAACTAAATGAAAATAGGATGCATCAAAAATGTCCTTAATGCAGCAAAAAAGCAGTGCTTAGAGGGAAATTTAAAGCATTAAATGCATACGTTAAAATATAGGAGTAATTAAAACTGTCAGTTGTGGAAACCAGATAAAGAAGACTAATGTAAGCCTAAAGGAAGCAGAAGAAAAACAATAATTCTGAAATGAGCAGAAATTATAAAATTGAAATTAGGAAAATAACAGAGAAAATCAACAACAGTAGAATCTGCTTCTTTTAAAAGATAACTAAAATTTATAATAATCTAGCTCGTCTAAACAAGAAAAAAGAGAAGATGTAGAAGGAAGGAAGGGAAGAGGGAAGAAAAGAAGGAAGGAAGTGGGGAGGGAGGGAAGGAGGGAGAAGAGAGAATATGCAAATTACAAATGTCCAAAATAAAAGAAAAGTTGCATATACCATGGGATTAAAAAGATAACATGGGGGACTCTGGGTGGATCAGTCAGTTAAGCATCCAATTCTTGATTTCAGCTCAGGGTGTGAGCCAACTCTGATTTCAGGATCTCAGAGTGATGAGATCAAGCCTGGAGTCAGTCTCTGTGCTTGGCATGGAGCCTGCTTAAGATTCTCTTTTTCCTTCTCCCTCTGCCCCCACTCCCTCTCCCCACAAATAGATAAATAAATAAATACACACATAAATAAATAAATATTTTAAAAATAAACAAAGTAAAAGAGGAAACATAGGAATACAAAAAACAATAATTTTATGCCCACGAGTTTGGTAATTTAGATAAAGAGAATAATTTGTGAAACACATAAATATAAGTCTCAGAAAGATATATAAACTGGAGAGTCTTCTATCTGCTAGAAGAAACTCAGTTCTATTCAATCAACCATTAAAGGAAAAAATGAAACCAATTTTCAACAATCATGTAAGTCAATAGAATTAAAGAAAGCACTTCCTAACTTATTCTATAAGGCTAGTAGTATATTAACACCAAAATTAGATAAATACCTTATAAGAAAGAAAAACTACAGATTAAGACCTTATAAGGTACATTTATATATCTCATAAACATAGAAAAAAATGGGGCAACTGGGTGGCTCAGTTGGTTAAGCGACTGCCTTCAGCTCAGGTCATGGTCCCGGAGACCCAGGATTGAGTCCCACATCAGGCTCCCTGCTCGGCAGGAAGCCTGCTTCTTCCTCTCTCACTCCCCCTGTTTGTGTTCCCTCTCTGGCTGTGTTTCTCTCTGTCAAAATAAATAAAACCTGAAAAAAAAAAAAAACATAGAAAAAGAGTGAATTCATTCAATGAAATATTAATGTATCAAATCCAATAATGTATAAAGGGAGATTTATTTATTTATACTCTCTAGTTCCATCCATGTTGCTGGGCAAAGGGAAATTTATTCTAGCTACACAGAGCCAGTTCAATATGTGAACATCCACCAATGTAATACACTATTATTGTAATCTTTAGTCCATCAAGGACTAAAGTAGTATGAAAAAAATAGTATGACCAGAGAAATTGATGCAAAAAGAAAAAAAAATTACAAAATGTAAAAATCTTAATCATCTCTCAGCAAAGCAGGAAGAAGGAAAACCAACTTTATTTACAAAATCTACAAAAAAAAAAAAAAAACCCAAACAACTCCATATTTAATGGTGAGAAACTGGATACTTTTCAACTAAGACTGGGAATTAGAGAGGATGTTTTCTCTCACTACTCCCATTACACAATATATAAAAATCCCAGTTAGTGCAATAAACCAACCAAACAAAAGGAAATAAATGGTCTAAAGATTGAAAAGGAAGATAATAAACTGTCTTCATTCACAAATAATTTGATTGTTTTTAAAAAAATCCCAAAGAATTAATAACACACAGAATTCATAAGGGGAGTAGAAGATGGTAGGATACAAAATAAGTACACAAATGGCAATTCTATTTTTTTTCCAGTAAAACCAATTAGAACATTTGAGACATGAACTGACTTTAACAAAGACATACAGATGGCAACAGATACATGAGAATATGCTCAACATCCCTCACCATCAGGGAAATGCAAATCAGAACTACTAGATACCACTTCATGCCTGTTAGAATGGCTAAAATCAACCACACAAGAAACGAGTGTTGAGGATATGGAGAAAAAGAACCATCATGAACTGTTGGTGGGAATGTAAACTGGAGCAGCCACCCTAGAAAACAGTATGGAGGTTCCTCAAAAAATCAAAAATAGAATTACCATATCATCCGATGTCAGAAGCTGGACGGCAATCAGACGGGTCAGAAGTGGGGAGGTGAGGATGAAAGAAAAGACAAGAAGACAGAAAATTGACCAGGAGGGCTGGCAGTGCATACTGCAGCAGCAACTTTATTTAGCTTCTCCTTTTTATACCCCAAAAGGAACAGATCAGAACAAACTGCTGTTTTCAGCATTCTGCACATACTCCCTTAAGACCCTGTTTACTTTCCCTTGTGTTCCTTGCTGGCGCCTCAAGGTTTCCTAATTCCTTGGCCATTGCCCAAGATCCCTAAGTTCTTATATAAGGCACATATTCTCTCAGCAACTGGCCTCCTGCAGCCTCCCACAATCCAGTAATGGAATTGGGTATTTACCCAAGGAATACTAAAACACTAATTTAAAAAGATATATACATCCCTATGTTCATTGCAGCATTATTTACAATAGCTGAATTATGGAACCAGGACAAGTGTCCATTAATAAATGAAGGTATAAAGAAAATCTGGTACACATACACAAACACACACACACAGATCATGACCTGAGCTGAAGGCAGAGGCTTTAACCCACTGAGCCACCCAGGCCAAAAGTATACTTATCTTGATGAACACTGAGTAATATGCAAAGTTTTTGAATCACTGTATTGTACACTTGAAATTAATATAACACTATGTATTAACTATACTGAAGTTAAAATAAAATAAATAAAAATTTTAAAACTACCATTTATATTAGCACTCCAACACTGACATCCTTAACGATAATAAATTTAACAAAATATATACAGGAACTGTATGCAGAAACTATAAAATACAATGAAAAAAATCAAAGAATATCTAAATAAATGGAGATTTATTACATAGTTATAGATTAGAAGACTCAATATTATTAAGGTAGTGATTCTCTTAACTTGATCTATAGATTCAACTCAAGCTCTATGCAAAAAGACCTAGTATAGCCAACACATTACTGAATGAGAAGAACAAATTTAGAAGACTCATACACAAAATTTCAAGAATTACTATGACCTACAGTTATTGAGATAATATGACATTGAGAAGTTAAAAATAAATAATTAACAGAGTAGAAAGCACCAAAATAAAACATAAAATACAGTCAACTGATCTTTCTTAAGTGGTAAAGGGAATTCAATTACACAATGATAGGCTTTTCAACATCCCCTAAGTAATTAGATATCCATATGGGAAAAAAACCTACTTAGAAACAGAACTTACACACAAATTAGTTCAGAATGTAGCAGAAACTGAACAAGTATAAAACTTCATGAAAAAAATGTGAAACTTAATGAAGAAAATCCCCATGACCTTGGCTTTTTTTTTTTTAAAGATTTTATTTATTTATTTGACAGAGATAAACACAGCTAGAGAGGGAACACAAGCAGAGGGACTGAGAGAGGGAGAAGCAGGCTTTCTGCCAAGCAGGAAGCCCAATGTGGGACTTGATCCCGGGTCTCCATGATCATGACCTGAGCCGAAGGCAGTTGCTTAACCAACTGAGCCACCCAGGCGCCCCTGACCTTGGCTTTTTGAGTTTTCTGATATAATAGCAGCATAATCAATGAACAAAAATTTGAAACATTACATTAATAGGAAACTTCAAAATATGGATCTTCAAATAGTACTAGCAAAAGCATGAAGCAATAAATCATAGAGTGGAAGAAAATATTTGCAAAAGACATATGTAGCTATTGTAAAATAACGATCTTGCCTCTAAAAAAGGAACTCTTCAAACACAGGAATAAGAATATGAGGAGCCAAAATATTTTAAAAGTGTAAATTTTCAGGGCGCCTGGGTGGCTCAGTTAGTTAAGCAACTGCCTTCAGCCCAGGTCATGATCCTGGAGACCCAGGATAGAGCCCCGCATCGGGCTACCTGCTCAGTGGGAAGCCTGCTTCTCCCTCTCTCACTCCCTCTGCTTGTGTTCCTTCTCTAGCTGTGTTTCTCTCTATCAGATAAATAAATAAAATCTTTAAAAAGAAAGTGTAAATTTTCTGAACAGACACTACAACAAAGAAGATATACAAGTGGAAAACAATAATACAAAAATATATTTAATTTTTTCAATTAGGAAGTTATAAATTAAAACACTGATATGCTACAATATACCCATTTGAATGGCTAAATTAGAAAATTATCAACTGCACATTTTTACATTTTTAATGTCTGTGACATTAAGCTGATTCTTATAATGGGTAGCATGTCAGACTCTAATTGGGAAGATTTTTCTTTCTCAGTGAAATATGTAAAATGATACATATAAAAATTTAAGGAAATGAAGCATTTTGCTTATTAGATTTTACTCTAATTTGTGTATTAATTATTCCCAAGTAATTAAAGAAAAACATAAGAGCAAACAAAATTATAGTTAGTCTCACTCAAGATGTTCTATTTTCAGCATCCTTCAAGAGTTTTTTTGTTTTTGTTTTTGTTTTTGTTTGAGAGAGAGAGAGTGAGCTTTGGGGGTAAGGGGTATACAAAGAGAGAATCTTAAACAGGCCCCACACTCAGCACAGAGCTAATATGGGGTTTGATCTCATGACCCTGCGATCATGACCTGGGCAGAAATCAAGAGTTGGATGCTTAACTGACTGAGCCACCTAGACGCTTCAAGAAATTGTCTTTTTATTTTATTTTATTCAGGTTTTCCCTTAAAAATCATTGATATTATTAGGAAATAAACCTTGAAATGATGCTTGGAATTACTTCAAATTATGCATATTAGTTAACCTAAAATATATTAAAAACTGTCATGTAAATATTTGCATATATTATGATATTGAAATGGCATTAAGTGGAATGAAGAACATAACATACCATGATTGCATTTCTACCTTTAAATGACCAAGATCAGTTTAAGACCAAGTATTATTTCCCTTTGGAAATGGGATAAAAAAGACTAGATATTTGATCTCAATGGAATTAACAAGGGCTAAAGAGATGTTTTTTAAATTCTTCATCTAAAGACCACCATAAGTCTACATAAAGAAAACATTTATTTCAGTTAGGTTTCTATTTTCCTTAAAAAGGAAATGCACATAAAATATAGAAAATTTAGGACACAGGTTAAAAAACAAAATATGATCATACTTAATAACATAGAGAAATAACCTCTATCAATAATGATAAGATATTAACTTGGAAGCTTCGACTAAGGCAAGATATATAACAGCTAAGAAATTCCCTTTTTGAAAATTTTTATTTATGTATTTGAGAAAGAGAGTGAGTGAGCCAGAGAGAGACAGCACAAGCAAGGGGAGGGGCACAGGAAGAGGGAGAAGCAGACTCCCTGTCTAGCAAAGAGCCCCAAGTGGGGCTCAATCCCAGGACCCTGAGATCATGACCTGAGCTGAAGGCAGATGCTTAACAAACTGAGTCACCCAGGCACCCCTATAATAGGTAAGAAATTCTTAAAGTACATACCAAGCTGCAAATTTTCTAACAAAATTTCTGAGAACAATTTCTGAACTCTTAGAAATCTTTCATTTATATTGAAGATAAATGCTGTCCTCATGGTATATACAATCAAATGTTTCCGACCTAGAGAATACAAAGCAAATGTATTTCTTGTTCCATTTGATTTGCCTCTTGTCATTTTACTCAGGATTGAAGAGATTAAACACCATGCTTACCAGAATGGGGAAGAGAAGGTGGGGGGGGGGGGAGTAAAGAGAAAGAAAAGAGAAATGTCTCAGTTGCCTTCCAGTACTAGAAGTTCTTCCTGGAGTAGACCCCACTGGGGGAAGGAAAGTCATCACAATTTTTAAGGAAGTTGGATATTGGCCGCTTAATTGTTAACTGATAACTGACAGTCAAATCATTAAATTAAGATTGTTTTGCAAATTGATAGTGATATTAGAATCTTTCTAGTTTTATCATATATTCCCCATAAATTTTAACGCTAACATTACAGGGGCGCCTGGGTGGCTCAGTTGGTTATGCAACTGCCTTCGGCTCAGGTCATGATCCTGGAGACCTGGGGATCAAGCCCCGCATCAGGCTCCCTGCTCGGCAGGGGAGTCTGCTTCTCCCTGTCTCCCTCCCCCTGCTTTTGTTCCCTCTCTACCTGTGTTTCTCTCTGTCAAATAAATAAATAAAATCTTTAAAAAAAATAAAAAATAAAGTTAACATTACTATTAGTGTTTTCCTTATTTTCCACTGTTCTAAATATCACTTATCTACTTATAAAACTAAATTGTAGCATACATATTTAAAATATATGCTAGGTTATTTTAAAAAAACTTTTTCCATGGTGTTTTTAACAAATGTGTCTTTTGATAAATGTATTCTGAGATACATGCAGGATTAGTGTGTCACTCTTCTCTCTCCCTAGGATTAGGAAGCTTTTCTAAATCTGAATTTAGTTTCAAATACCTGGATAGCCCTATTTCTAAAATATAGTCCTGTAAGTGGACCAGGATAACATATGGGGATGTTTTCCTCAAATTATTTGTGTAAATGTTGTGTTCCTCACTCTTTAGCATTCTACATGTGGGGAAAGCATCATTTGTGGTTCCTTGTCCTTCGTGGTTACTTATTCAAGGACACATATGTTCTAAAAAGAAGCTAACATGATTGCATGCTTTCCAGGGACTAGGGACTGTTTTAAGCACTCAAAACATTATTTATTTAATCCTCTCAACATCCATTAAGTGGAAAGTATAGTAATTATACCCATTCTAAAGCTGAGGAGATCAATACCCAGAAAAGCTAAGGAAATGTCCATGGTTACCAAGCAAAAAAGCTGGAATTTGGCCTCAGGCACTCTGGCTATGGTGGCCACCACAGAGCCTACTGTTCTGCCCTGTAGAGGAGTCCTTCCAGAAATATCCACAGGGAGTATGCTTTGATCATTTTACAAAGCTCAGCTGCCAGCTAGTGGAATAGGAGTGCAAAGGTTTGTTGCCAACAAAGAGGAGAGCTTATAAGTGGGCGGGTATCAAGATGGGAAGAAAAGAAGAGCTGAGCCAAGACAGTGACAACACAATGGAGTCAAAGTTTTGGAGATGGAAGAGAATGAGACAACAGAATTTAGAAGGAGGTGAGTAGGATGAATAGGTCTATCTTTGGTTTTCTGGCTTTGGGGAAAACAAACAAACAAACAAAAAAACCTTCATCTCCTGCTTACTTCTAATTGGTTCCTTCCACTCTGTAGAGAAAATATTTTAGGATATTTATATTTTCCCCAATATATGTCTGTGCCTCAGTTTAGGATGGTTAGGTAAATATAACCTCAAATATGAAATTCAGAAAAAAATAAATAAGAAAAAATTTTATGTTATAAGGCCTGTACCAAAAGAGGTACTTTGTTCCCAAGGGCATGTGTTTAGAAGCTGGGATCTATGAACTTGGTCTATGGATGGGCTCTAAGGGATCTGAGCTACTTAAAACTGCAGGAAAAATTGTGTGTACCTTTGCATCTCTGTGCTTTGGGAGAGTAGCCAAGCCTGTGTCAGAGTCTCAGAAGGCTTTGTGACAGAAGAAAACTCCTAAACCACAGATCCTTAACAGAAGTACCATAGTTTTTCATAACATAGTGTGGTGCTCCGGTTTAGAGTCTGCAGATGACGACTTCAGTTTAAAGCACAGCTCTGTCACTTGCATTTTTATGACTGTGAGCAAATGCCTTACTCTCTCCATGCCTCAGTTTCCTCATCTGAAAAGTGAGGAGTCTACTCTAGTAGTTTTGAGAGTTAGTTTAACTAATATAGATAAAGTTAGTAGGGCAGTTCCTGGCACCAAAATAAACTCTAATATGATGTAACTCTTCCCTAGAACCAGCAACATTCTTTCTCCACATAGAAATCTATCCTGTGGGTGCCTGGATGCCTCAGTGAGTTAAAGCCTCTGCCTTTGGCTCAGGTCATGATCTCAGGGTCCTGGGATCGAGGCCCACATTGGGCTCTCTGCTCAGCGGGGAGCCTGCTTCCGCCTCTCTCTCTGCCTACTTGTGGTCTCTCTCTGTCAAATAAATAAATAAAATCTTAAAAAAAATAAGTCTATCTTGCAAATCATTCCTGCCATAGAATCACATTGAGAGATCACATTGACATTATATTATGTAAAATCATTAAGTAAGAAACTGTTGTATGAGACTGAAAAACACCCCTCAGATAAGGAGAAGCAATACTCATCATCAAACCCTGCACAAGGGCAAAATACACAAGAGTCATCAAGACTCAATATTTGATGGGTTACAATCTAGAAATACTCACATTCTATAAATCTGTGTTCAAGCCAAGATTCTGCATAAGGGGGCTCAGATATGGATGATTTAAGTGATCCAGAGAGTAGCCAGAAGAGCATTACTTTTAATTGTTCTACTTCCTGCAATTTTTGTATCTGCCCTCTAGTTATTTTTGTCAGATGTGAAAGATCTCTAGAACTAACATATCATATATAAATTGGCCATATACACAGAGAAGTGGAATGGATAAATCAATGTCTTTTTTTTCCAGAGTTTGCTCTCCCCTAGGGGAAAAAAAAAAAAAAAAGTTGCCTACCACTTTTCTTCTCCCAAACTAGCTCTTGTTATTTAAAATACTTCTTACTAAAATCATTTCTGTTATAATTTGGAGGTCCTTAATTTTCCATCTGGCTATAGCTTCATTTCCTATCATAGCAATGCCTTTGCCACACAGCATCCAAAAGATGATTATGCCAATCAGTCATGTATTAGAACATTATCTGTTTTCCCAAGAGTGTGTCTAAGAAGTGAAAATTAAAAAAACAAAAAACAATATACGCACACACCTCTTATGGTTTATAATCTGATTTTGCATGAAAAGTCTGAAAAACTACAATGATAATGAAAACTTGTGAGCATCTCGTACCAAGACATTGCTGGTATTCTGATTTTTCAATATCATGTGGATTCTTTAAAAATTAATTTCTCATCTTCTGAGTGGCTAAATATTTTGAAACTACGTAATTTTCCATCATAGAAAAAAAGAATTTAGAAACATATTTCTTGGCATATCATTCCAATGGGAATTTCATGCAAAAGTAATACTTTAACAGCAGGCTGGAAAGAAGACTCATTGCCTTGTCAAGTGCCAGTTACAAAATTAGACACAGCCTTAAAGGGAATAAATGGGGGATTAAAATGTTTTTGAAGCTGCTCATTTGTCTAAACTTTATTAAAATTTCCATGAAAGGGTAATGATATTGATCGATATATTGTCATATATACAGAACAAAAACAAAGTGAATGGAAGAATGATAAATTATTTCATCTAAAAAATTAACATTACTGATGGCCAGTGCTATCTGAACTGTATTTAGATGAATTAAGCAGATGTTACCCTTCTACTTCTAAAAAAAGGAATTTAATTCAAACCAAAACATAGGAAGGCGAATCTCAGAAAAATATGTGAAGGTTTAAAACAGTCACAGCTCAGAAATGTCATTAGCAAACAATTATTTCATCTAACACATTGTTTATATTATTATCACATTTATTATCCATATGCAATGTTTATACATTATATTCACCTCAGGGACTAATTTAAGTTACAAATCATGAATTATTATATCACTTTTTGCTTCCATTTCTTTTAGCATCTGTGTCCTTTCTGGTTTCAGAGCGATACATTCTAGGTTTTTCTACAGCCTTTTGGGCTAGCTCTTTTATATAGCTAACAGAGTTGTATTTACCTGTGATGGATTCTGCTTTGTAAATAGATTGATGTGTACTGTTCAACACTCTTTACAAGTCATGATTTCTACTTTGAATATTTTTTTTCCTGTGTGTGACTATATCATTATACCCAAGAGTAAATGACTGGGCAGTGCATACACCAGACCTACTGGAGTTGTATTTATTTGAAGATGTCATGGACAGAAGAGTGGTGGATTCCCAGGAGTCTGCTTCATTTGGGACTTGCAGAAAGTTGTCTGTGGGATCTTTAAGCAACGCAACAAGGGTGTTTTGTTTTGCAAAAAGGCAACCTCATTTAAAAATGAGGGGAAAGAACATAAAACCTTGTAACAGCGGTGAAGAGACAGACAGCAGGGAGGACGGGTCCTGATCAGGGACTTACATGTCAGATCTTCTGCCTCTTGGAAATGAGTTGGCCCCAGACTCTGGTCACTTCATGGTTTTCTTTAGTCTGCTCAGTGGTCTTCAGCGAGTGGGTGAGCATCTGTGCTTTCCCCGGAGGGCCAAGGACTTTGATCACCTCCTTCAGTTCTTCACACTGTTAGAGAAGGTTGGAAAAAGATTTTTTTTTTCCATGGTGTTCGCAAAAAGTTGTACTTTTTCTTTCAGGACCTTCTGGATTTATGCTTAGGCAAGTTCCTCCTGTCCCGGAGCCTCCTCCATCACCTGAGCAATGATTCCTTCTAACCCATGCGTGCCCTCCCCACCGCCCAGCGCCCCAAACTGCAGGTGCTTTACATGGAGCTCCTCATACCTGCTCTTCAGCATTAGGTTCTCCTTTGGTGTCTCTTTCACCCCTGTATCCAGGTCCTCTGGCCACACTGCAGCTGGCTCATGATGGACCCCAAAGGCAGCAGTGGGCCCTGGTGCGAGGACACACAGAAGCGTGCGGGTGCCGCACAGTTACAACCCAACTTTGAAGTAAGCCAAGTTCCAACGCAGCACCGCGGGCCACAGGGAAGACACTAGCGCCTCACGCACTTCCGCCCCAGGCGCTGTAGCATGCGCGTTTCTGGGTGGGGCTCCGGAAGCCTCACTCACAGGTCGTTCGAAGCGTTCCAGATAATCCCCTCCGCCCACCAGCCTCACTCAGGGCTCAGGTGGACTTTGCCCGCCCCCCCACCAGGATAAGGGGGGGCCCAGCTCAGTGGGCGGTGGGTCCCTGCAGAAGGCCCGCGGACCCCTGGACCTGAAGAATTCGCAGTTTCCTGCTCGGGCCGCTCCGCTTTCCGGTGAGACTGCACCACGAAGTGTCCTCGCTGAGGTTAGCTGTGACCCTGCTTGAGGTTAAGCCTCTGTGTCCTCAGGCTCACTTGCAGGCCCCGAGGACATTCTGGGGGCCGGGCCTCCCCACATCCCAAAGGCCTGTTGGGTCATTCAGCTTGTCCTGGTCCAGTCCTGGTTGTAACACCTCCTGGATGGAAAAGGCTTGTGCCCCTCTGAGGAGATGTCAACCTCTTGAAGGCTGCATCCTCAAAGAAGGCAAATTCTAGACTTTTGGGCCCAGTCCTCCGAGAGAAAGCCCTTTGGCCCTGGGCCTCTTCCTTCCAAAGACTGGGGCACGTGGGTGCTCCAGCTTTCAGGGGACCAGCGTGGCCGTGTTCCCCAGAGGAGCAGCGTTTTCCCTGGGTGGGGCCTCCACAGGCAGTCGGAGAGGGTCCTCCTTCATGCCCTCCTTGCGGGCAGCAGCACCAGGACACCCGAGGAAGATCATGTGGGGCTTTGTCCTCTGCTCTGGCCTGAGGTACCGTCCTGGGAGGGTCTTCCAGCCCTCCCCTTATTATATCAGGAACTGGGACATCCTGACACCACCTGGCTGTGGCTAGACCCTACTAACAATTTCCCAACATAGGATTCATGGCAGAAACAGTGCCATCCCTCTTCTGATATGATCAGGACCTAGGGTCCAAGTCTAGCAACTACATCTTAGTTTGATTCTTCAGCATCCTAGTAACAGGGGCAACAGCTTTGCCTCTGACATGACCAGTACTTGTTTGGAGTTACATCATTATTATTAACCTTGGCCTTGGTCATTTTTCAGGGAACTTTGTGGGAGATCTTTCTTTCTTTCTTTCTTTCTTTCCTTCTTTCTTTCTTTCTTTCTTTTTTTGAGAGACCAACTTACAGGGCTCAGTCTTTAATTAATTTATACCTTTCCCCGTTTAAAAAAATACATATTTTCTTTAAAATGTGAGCAATAGTTCTACTATAAAACAAAAAATATATTACACCTCTTCATTTGTAATGTCTTTAAAATTATGGCTTGGTTATAATTTAATATACATAATTATAAAATTAAATCATAATTTAACCTGTGTATTTGTCATATGTGTGAAAGGTAGAAGAGAAAGCTCAGAAATTATTATAAATATGACTGACAATATAGTATCATTATAAAAATTGTGATGTCAATAAATAAATTTTACAACTTCCATAATGGAAAAATATTCATGAAGTTTCATACTTGTTTTGCTTTAAGATAAATAATATAATAATTTAATGGTAAAGGAGAAAAATTAAATTGTGCAAAAATAAATTATGTGGATTATAGCAGACTCCCTCCATAATTGCCAAATAAAAACTTGTTTTCTAGAAATCACCACTCTAGAAATCACCAGCTATTTTAAGGTTCTAAAAGGTTTTTAAAGGAAAACCTTAAAATATCTGGTTTTATTCATTCATCTGTTGATGGGCACGTTGGCTCTTTCCACAGTTTGGCGATTGTGGCCATTGCTGCGATGAACATTGGTGTGCATATGGCCCTTCTTTTCACTACATCCGTATCTTTGGGGTAAATGCCCAGTAGTGCAATTGCAGGGTCATAGGGTAGCTCTATCTTTAATTTTTTTAAGGAATCTCCACACTGTTTTCCAAATCGGCTGCACCAGTTTACATTCCCACGAACAGTGTAAGAGGGTTCCCTTTTCTCCTCAGCCTCTCCAACACTTGTTGTTTTCTGTCTTGTTAATTTTGGCCATTCTGACTGGTGTAAGGTGGTATCTTAGAGTGGTTTTGATTTGAATTTCCCTGATAGCTAGTGACGCTGAACATTTTTTCATGTGTCTGTTAGCCGTTTGTATATCTTCTACGGAGAAGTGTCTCTTCATGTCTCTTGCCCATTTTTTGATGTGTTCATCTTCTTTTTGGATGTTGAGTTTGAGTAGTTCTTTATAGATCTTGGATACCAGCCCTTTGTCTGTAGTGTCATTTGCAAATATTTTCTCCCATTCTGTGTGTTGCCTCTTTGTTTTGTTGATTGTTTCCTTTGCTGTACAGAAGCTTTTTATTTTGATGAAGTCCCAGAAGTTCATTTTCGCTTTTGTCTCCTTTGCCTTTGGAG
>PITA01030871.1:0-15951 GCA_004023965.1 Spilogale gracilis | reverse complement strand
CTCCATTTTCTCCGTCTCACCACGCCCAGGTTCAAGGGGGACTTTAGAGTGTTGTTCTCACAGCTGTTGTTTGTGGCCATGGCTTGTGTGCTGGACAGAAATGGGTGTTTCCTTCAGAGGGGTGCAGAGAGGAGGGAACAATGACAGGGACTATTTCTAACAACGGTCACGGCGCTGTTGCAGCATGTGTGGGTCTCAGAGCTCCCGCAAGGACGATCCAATGTTTGATTGCTGTGCACAAAGCTTAGGGACAAGGGGACATGATCAGAATACGTTTGAAAGCTCACCTCTGGATAAGATTCCGTTTTTAAAATAACAGCAGATAGCTCTGTCACTCTGGAATAACTGGGCTAGGCTTACACCCCCTGCACATAACTGCAAAACTCTCCGTGAAGTAATGGTTTGGGGGCATTGGGGCCCAGCCTGTGTGGCACTAAGACCAGGACCGCAAAGGCAACGGGCCCTGCGACCGCCCAGCTTTGTGCCTGGAGGCAGGACCTGGAGCGCCACGACAAGGAGGGGAGACTGAGTCAGGAGGTGGTGATAAGAGCCGCGGGGGCCGTGCCTCAGAGGGGAGAGAGCCACACAGAGCGAGTGCAGAGAGCAGCATGGGGGCACCTTTGCTGTAAGCTGACCAGTTCCCGGGGCTGGGGGGCATTCGAGGTGTAAGCAGGTCGTTAAACACCCAGCTACACAGTGGGGATGCCAAAAAAGTCATGCCTTATTAGTGGGGCTAAAATAGCCCTAGAGCAAAGGGTACAAGCACCTGTTGAAACGAAGTACAAGAGAAAATCCTCCAAAGTTTGCAGTGATCGGCAAACGAGCTGCCTTCCAGCACTCTTCATAGGAAGACGGAAATGCAGCCCTCAGCAGCACGCAACATCCGGTCGATATCACTAGTCATAGAAGCTGGGAAATGAGACCCAAAGCCAGAAGAAAAGCCAATCAATAGAAATAAGACCCAGAAATGAGAGTGTTGTAAAACCAGCAGATGGTGGCTTTGAAATAATATTGAAACTATGCTTAGGTATTTAAAGGAAAACCGTGAATGTCAGAGAAGTCTTATGGAAGGAATAAAAAGAAGCCAAGTGAAAATTCTGGAAATGAAAAAGGCAATTTTTGAGAAGACAGATCCCTTCTAAGGAATTAGCAGTAGACTACTGCAGAGGAAAGGCTTGGTGAACCTGAACACATAGAAGAGAACCTATACAGACTAAAGCAAGGAGACAGAAAAGACTGAAACATGAAAACAGATTCAGGGATATGTGGATAAAGGATCTTTCTGCCTGTCTGGGCTGGAAGGGGGAAGTCCTGGAGGCAGGGGAAGACCAAAAAATCGAAGAAATAATGGCTGAAGATTTTCTAGTCTTGATGAAAATATAAACCCACGGATTCAGGAATCTTGATAAACCCCAAACAGAAAAAACACGACAGAAACCTACTAAGTCCATCAAGTCCATTGTAATCAAATTTCTGAAAAAGACAAAACAAGACAAAACAAAAACAAAACAAAAAAACAAGAAGAAATCTAACAAGGAGCAAGAGAAAAGACCCACAGGATACACAGTGGGATGAAAGAATGACTGCAGACTTTTCACCTAAACTGTGCACCCCTAGGAGACAATGAAATAGCATTTTTAAAGACTTATAAGGAAAAAAAATCAAACAATTCCATACCAAGCAAAAGGAAAGAAAGAAAGAAAGAAAGAAAGAGAAAAGAAAAGACAAAAGAAAAAGAAAAAGAAAAAGAAAAAGAAAAAGAAAAAGAAAAAGAAAAAGAAAAAGAAAAAGAAAAGAAAAAGAAAAAGACTTTCAAAAAATGAAGGCAAGAACACTGAAGAGCATAGGGTTGCTTTTTTGGGGTGATGAAACAGTCCTCGAATTGATCATGGGAACCCGTGCATGAATCTGAATACTCTAGAAACATTGACTCATACACAGGGAGTGGTATGAATGTTATGTAAAGGCACATTGAGCTTTGCAGATACTGTATTTTTTGCCAACTGAAGTTTCACGGCCACCCTGCATCAAGCAAGTGTGTTGGTGCCATTTTCTGACAGTATTTGCTCCCTCCATGTCACTGTGTCACCTTTTGGTAATTCTCACAATATGCCGAACTTTTGTATGATTATATTTTCATGCTGGTCTGTGATCAGTGATTATGATTTGCTGAAAGTTCAGATGATGGTTAGCATATTTTTTCGCAATAAAGTGCTTTTGGTTAAGGTATGTATTTTTGTTTTTAGTGCTATTCCTCCTTTAATAGACTACAGTGTAAATATTACTTTTCTGTGCACCGGGAAACCAGAAGATCCATTTGACTTGCTTTATTGCAATATTTGCTTTATTGCAGTGGTCTGGAACTGAAACGGAAGGACCTCTAAGACATATGTGATTAAAATAACATGAATAAATGTGTATACCCTGCAAAAAAAAATTAGGCAAAACAAAGACATCTGTAGACACACAAAAGTAAAGAGAACTTGTTGCCAGACACCTACATGACAGTAAAGTTAGAAGAAGAAAAATGATGTCAAAAGACAAAAGATAAGTCATCAATACGAACATAAACAAAAACCCTATTAAAAAATGGGCAGAAGAGCTTAACAGACACGCCACAGAAGGATAGACACAGATGACCATAAGCACGTTCAACCGCGCAGATTAAAATGGTGGAACACCATCATTCTCCTCCAGAATGGCTACAGCTAAAAAGGTGGGTGTTAACGAGGATATGAAGCTGAAGGAATGTTCGTATATTACCGGGGTGAATGCAAAGTGGTACAACCTGCCGGGAAATCAGTTTGGCAATTTGTTAAAAACACAGAGTTAACCTGTGACCCAGTGATTCTGCTCCTAGGTGTGTAGCCAAGAGAAGTGAAAGCACATGTCCATGTTTCCATGTGGTCACCAGACATTCTTGGGAGTTTTATTTGTAAGGGCTCCAAACTGGAAAGAACCCAAATGTCTTTCATCAGTGAATGGAATCATGTTGTCCCTCCCCTGTCCAGTGGAACACCATGCCGCAGTGACAAGGGACAAGCTGTGCATGTACACAACCATGGGAGTGAATGTCAGGGCCAGGACGCTGAACCAGGTATCAAAGACTATGTACTGTGTGATTCCATGTGTATGCAGTTGCAGTTCTAGAAAAGACATTTCCAGTCCATAGCAACAGAATGACCATCATAGTTGTCTGGGACCACAGGTGGTGGGGGGGGTGATTATAGACAGCCACAGGGGACTTTTTGCAATGCACAGAATGTCCCATATCATGACTGTGGTATTGATAGCAGGAATGGGTATATTTGTCAAAGTGTATTTCAATAAAGTTGAACTAACAAAATAATGACTATCATTTATTCAGCCCCTTCTGGTCCCAGGCAGTATACTAGAGTTTTCCATGCAGTTTATCCAATGGATGGATGGATGGGTGGGTGGATGTGTGGACGGAACGATGGATGGATGGATGGATGGATGGATGGATGATGGATGGATGGAAGAATGGGTGGATGGATGGAAGGATGGATGGATGGATGGGTGGATGGATGGGTGGATGGATGGATGGATGGATGGATGGATGGATGGATGGATAGATGGGTCGATGGAAGGATGGATGATAGAATAGATGGGTAGATGATAGAATAGATGGGTAATGCGTGGATATGTGGATGGATGGAAGGATGGATGGATGCATAGATGGGTGATGCATGGATGGGTGGATGGAAGGACGGACGGATGGAGGGAGGGAGGGAGAGGAAGGATGAGATAGGTATGAGATACCCCATGAGATAGGTATTATCAGTCCCACTTTACAGGTGAGAAACAGAACCCATATGGGGTAAGTAACTTGCTCTTGGTTACATAGCCAGAGTCCCTCTCAGCACACGACACCCCGCATCACCAAGCCAGCTGCAACACTCTAAGAGAGAGCAGCAGAGCACAGCATTGGCGGCAGGTGACGCAATTGCAAAGGCTCCAGGCCCTGAGGATCCGGGTCTAGGGGACTGTCTCACAAGCCTGGGGTGGTGGCCCAGCTCAGCCTGTATTTGTCCTGGGTCCCCAAGAGCAGTGACTGGACCCACGGGGGTCCCAGAACACACTTGCTGGATGAACACCAGCTGTGTAAAGTGGGGCTAGGGCAGGCTCTGTTGAGGGGAGGCATGCTGCCGGCTTGGGGCTGGCTTGGGGTTGGTGACCTGGCAGGCCACAGGGGGAGGCCAGGCAGGAGGGGGTGCTGAGTCAGGCCCCCTGGAGGCCCTCATTTATTCATTCATTCACTCATTCACTCTTTAGCAAGTACCCACTAAGTGCCCAGATGTACCAGGGATTATCCAGCCCTGAGAAGGCAGAGGGGGGAGACACGAAGGTTTAACTCAAGGAAAAGGACGTCCCAGCCCAGAGAATTCTGCTCTTCTCTGACCAGGCTGAGCTGGAGAAGGAAAGTGGCCCCAGGACAGCTGGAAACTCAGTGGCAGCAGGTGGCCAGGATGGACACCGCCAGGACACTGAAATTGATCTTCCAGCCCCTGACTGCAGGTGGCCTGTCCCTCACTTGCCTGAGACGAGCCACCTTACCCATGTCCCAGACGGGGGGGGGGGGCGTCCTTGGTGCAGGGAGCCTAGGGGGCTGGCTGCTGCAGCCCACACTCTGGATGCAGGACTGCAGTGAGTGCCCAGAAAATCCACAGTCAAGGTGCATGATATTTTAATGTGATATTTTAAAAAAATTAAAAATTAGTACAAAAGCAACCCAACTTAAATTAAGATGGGAGATAACATGCAATACCTTGACGTCTATGAGGCCTGCTTGTACAAGACACCAACTTCTTAGAGGTCCAAGTGGATAAATAAATCAGGAGGCTTTGGAGCCTGAACAGGTCTCAGTTTGACTCTAGTTCTGACATGCATCTGCTGTGTGTCCTTGGAAAAGTTAACTAGCCTCTCTGAACTTCAGTTTTCTCACCTGTAGAGAAAGAAATGAAAGACATTCCAGCTTGGACAAATGTCCCAAAGTTATTACATGAGGCATGTGTGTGGGGTAGCTACTATAATTCATGGCACACGGTAGGTGCTAAATAAATGCTACATGGCACACAGTAGGTGTTCAATAAATGCTAACTGTTGCCATTGTTGAACTGATATGGACAAAGCATCCTGGGTGGCCGAGGAGGCAGGCGCGAATGGAGGAGAGGGTGGTTGAGGCTGCCTGGTTCACTGCCGTGGGCCAAGCGCTGGGCTGGACCTCGCTGTTCTTCGGCAGGGCCCTGCTGTCCTGCCGGTTTGTGCAGAACCGACCAGGGCTAAGGTGTTGGGTATGAGCCAGGGCTCACACGGCAGGAAGGCAGGGTTGCCTGGATGGGGAGGCCCTGTGTCCTCAGCCTGAGATGCCTATCTCCACGAGCCCACAGGCAGGTGGTTACATGTTCTCTTGTTTCAGGTTGCCCTTCCCGCCAGGGGACCGAGTGACCTTCAACGGGAAGGAATGCGTGTGTCAGAAGTGCTCCCTGCCCAAGACAGAGGGCAGCAGCGCGCACCTCTCCCAGGGCCTCTGGAGTAAGTGGGTGCGGAGCTGTGGGGGGGGGCGGGGGGAGGGACTGGCCTCCACAGTGCCGGGGAAGGGCCTGACCACCCAAACCTGAAGAAGTCGTGGGAGTGAAGGGTGACTGAACAGACACACACAGGAAGAGAACCAGGGACAGGTCTCTGGGGGTCTGTATATTCAAGCCTGCCTCCAGGCTGCCTCCTCCAGGAAGCCTCCTGGCCTCCTCTGGTCCTCGCCTGCACACACACACACACACACACACACACACACACACACACACATAGCTCCACAGGTAATTCTAGACCTTCCAGGAGGGTTTTGGGGGAGCCACTGGGAGAGCACTGACCTCTGGGGTCCTGAGGTCGAGAGCTCCTTCCTCAGTTTACTGCTCCACACCCCAGGGGCGAGGCCAGGGTTTGTATGCAGTGGGTACTCGATAGATGCTTGTTGGATGTAGAAGCAGACTGTCCAAAGGAGATCGCACTTGCAGGCTTCTAGAAGCTTGGGGCTGACCTCAGGGTCTGGTAGTAGTTTTGCTCTGTGAAAGGAGTCCAAGCCTTCATCCCCTGAGGAGGCAAGTGAACAGCAGTGCCGGCTGCTGAGGCTGTGGGTTTAGGGCTTGCTAGGAGAGTCCTCTGTTCAAGACTTTCTGTCCTGCAAAGGACAGGACTGCCTGAACTTCTGAGAATTTGCTTCATAATCGATACTTTTATAATGAAATCTGAACTATAATAGTTAAAAAAAATCTCTAAGAAGCAAAATCAAAAAGGAGGCGGGATTAGTTTGAACAATTTGTCCAGAGCTCCCCAGCAGCCAAGGTAAAAAGGGAAATATACCCAAACCCAGACTCTGGAGAATTTGGTGGGAAATTTAAAAGGCTCTGCCCTTTCCAAATGTAAAACTGTCTTAAATACCAAGTTTATCTTTGCAGAGATCATGCTCCCTTGACCCTCAGATGGTCTAACAATGTGACCTGCCCCCTCTTCCAGTTCAGTGAGACTCTGAAGCGTAGCACCTCCTTTATGTGTAGAAAGATGAATGTTTAAATCCATCACCAGCTCTTGGTTCCTGTGTGGATGTTTGCAAAAGCTTCCGAGTTCCTGCTGCCTTTTGTGCCCAGAGCAGCCGTGCCGGGCAGGAAGCCTCTTCCCCTTCTAGAGGCGCAGAAGTGCCCTGAGTCCGGGGGGGACGCAGGTGGGCGCCGGGGGCCCTGTGGCCAGCTAGGGAATGGTGCTCTTGAGGCTTGAGCCAAGACCTCCAGACTCCGAGGCCGGGGAGCTCACCCTGTTCTGACCAAATGCTTTTGGAGGAGGTGGCCTTGGTTCTGAAACCTGACACGAGGGTTCAGGTCGGTGGGCACTGAAGGGACGGCTCTATAGAACAAGGAGAAAATGGAAGGTGCCGTGGGCCACCCGCAGATCCTTGTGAATGGACAAGGGGGGCCGCTGCGTGGGGACAGGGAACAGAAGGATTTGGGAGAGATGGAAACCAGAGGGCAGAGCCAGGCCAGGGAGTCCCAAGCATGTCCGGAGGCAACAAGGAGCCACAGAGGGCTGTTGAGTGAGGGATGCCGGGAGGGGCCTGAGCAGGCTGGTGTGCCTGCAGGTTGTGGGGCTGGGGGAGGGCCTGCAGCCCCCAGCTATATGGTGGCAGGGGGAAAGCTGCCCTTCCCCGGAGCAGCTGTGGACGTAGGAGTCCAGCTGGAGTCCTGGGCCCTGAGCGTCCCTCGGAGTCCCTCTTCAGCCCTGAGCCTGTTGCTTAGGAACAGGATAAGCACTTGGCACTGGACACCCACGCATCCATCCCTGGAAGAGCACACCCCTCCTTGTGAGGCTTACACCACAGTGGCTGCCCTGGGCCGCCTCCCCCACTGCCCGGAGGAAGGTCCCCTCTCCGAGACGGCTTGTTGCTTCCTCCTCCGGGCTCCAGCTCTGAACTGGGTGCTCATCTCGCGGTCACGGGGCAGCCCTCCCAGGAGCCTGGCACCATGATGTCCGGGGTCGCTGTGGCCCGGGCTGCCCCAGGTGAACCCTCCCACTCACCCCTGTGTGCCCTCTCGGGGGCCTGGGACTGGGTGTGGGGTCGGAAGCACATGCCTGCAGGGGTCTGGGGCAGGGCGGGCAGGAGGTGGGGCCTCAGGGGAGCGGGGAGCAGCTTTGTCTAAGCCCAGGGGCTCTGGGGCCTGTTCTTGGGCTTGGCCATGTATTCCGCATGCACCTGGGCCCGTGCTTCACCGACTGGGGCCCAGCCCCGCCAGGACCTACATGGATTCACACCCAGAACTCGGGGTCACACTGGAGCTGGGGCCCGGAGGCCCAGACAGAGTCAGGAGGGAGGGACGGGGCCGAGGGTCCACGGCCCTGCCCTCTGAGCCCATCGGATCTGTGGCCCTCGCCACTGGCCCACTCCTGCCTGGGAAACCGGGCAAGGAGGCTGTGAGGTTATACGCCTTGTAGGGTACAGTGACTGCTTTGTGGGTTGCACCTGTCTTTTGGGGTGCTGCGGCCCCAGCAGCCAAGCCCACTCCTGGCCGCCTTCCAGCCACACGCCTCACGCCCTCGCGCTGCAGTCAGGGGTGGGCGCACGGGTTTAGCCCTGAGCCCCCGGGTGTGGGGCACGCTTGGGTGCACTTTCTCTCTCCCAGCTGCGGCTCCCGGCTTGTCCACTCAGTTTGGGGCTTTCAGAGAAACGACAGGCCCCGCTCATGGCATGTCAGCGTTTTCATGTCTTAGACCTCAGTGGGTTCCATGCTTTCCCGAGTCAATCTCAGAGCCCTCCCCTGCTCCCCGACCCGGTTTGAACTGGAGGGCAGGGGCGAGGGTGGGTGTGACCCTCCCCGGTTCACAGCTGGGGCCCAGAGAGGCCGCCCCACACGTCCTGTGTCCCACGCAAGTTAGTGGCAGAGCTTGAGATCCCGGGCCCCATCTGCTAGCGGAGGGTGCACTTTGGGGGAAACGGGAAACTCTTTGGGACTGTCTAGAAGCGTCCTGCTGGGGCAGTAGCCCAGGCTCGTCGCCGTTGCTGATGAGCCAGTCCAGGGTGTGTGGCTGATGGGGCGGCCTTCCCGGTGACCTATGCCCCACGCAGTGGGGACGCACTCCCTTGAGGACATCCCCTCTGCTGACGAGTATTGAGAGCCTGTACTGTGCTTTGCATAATCCTGCAAAGCGATGCTGAGCTCCAGTCGCGCTTGGAAAGCGAGGATTGCTGTTTCCATGACAACAGTTCTTGGTGGTACCTGAGACCCTGCCCTGAGCTGGCCGGGGTGAGCGGCTGGGGCCGGCGTCAGGTCTGTGTCCCCCTGCCGCAGCTAGCCAGAGCCCCTGGGCCCTCCCCTGGGGCAGGAGGCAGAGCGTCCTGTCGGAGGCGTCCCCAGATGGCACGCGCAGGACATTGGGCCACCGCGTCTCCCGTCAGCAGCACAAGTCACCGTATTCGGCCTCGTGTGCTCGTGTGCACGGGCTGTTGTGGGACACACCGCGGGCCTGGAGCTGTTGGCCGCCCTTAGCTGCGTATCAAGTGTGGGAGCCTGGACCCTTATGATTCCCGTAAAATGCATCCCCACTTGCTGAGCACAGAGACGTGGCGTCGCTTGCCCACGATCACACAGCTGGGGAGGGCAGCCTGGCTCCAAGGGCCATGTTTCTAAGCACTGCTCACCCTGGTGCGACGCGGGGTGGCGTGCTCCTTCGCTCTGTCCATTTCCAGAGAATCACTCTACGGCTCTGAGCTGGGTTTTTCGACTCGGGTGCCGTTGACGACTGGGGCCACATGATTCTCTGCTGTGGGACCATCCTGTCTGCTGGGCGGCATTGAGCAGCATCTCTGGCCTCGGCCCCCAGGTGCCCGGAGTAGCCCCCCTCCAGCTGTGGCCATCCAGAGTGTCTCTAGACATTGCCACGTGTCCCCTGGGGAGCGTAGTCGTCCTCAGTTTCGAGGCAAGGACTGCTCGAATCCAGGGCAAGTTGCACTGTCTCCGTGCTGCTGAGGGCCCGGGGGAGGGAGCAGGGTAGGGATGGGGTCAGTCTGGATGCCTCCTGAGCTTGAGAGGGGAGGGCATTCTCTTGATCCCCATTCATTCATTCATTCATTCATTCACGCATGCCTGCCATCGCTCGGCAAGCGTTCCAGCTGCCAGCCCACACTGGGCCCCCAGGGTCCCTAGATGAACAAGCTGTCCTCGCCCCTCGTGGCCCTGAGCTCAGAGTGTGGGTCCGATCTGCAGGTGTATCCCAGAGTGGCATGCAGATTTGAACGGTGTGATCATTTAGAGCTGACCAACAGTTTCGTGGGTGCCCCGTATTTTCTGTTCTTAAAGCAACATGACGCCCTGTCTGCCTCGGACAAGGGCAGAAGTGGGGTGAGAGAGGCATGTGTGGAGCCCCTGCTGGGCACCTCCTGAGTGCCTCCCCGTGTGGGCAGGGCCAGTGTGGTCTTTACCTTTTGTCATTTAATGGAATCACTCCACCCCCTACCCCCTGTGAGGAAATGGGGGCCCACTGAGGATGAGCTTGGCTCAGTGTGACCCTGAGAGTGCTGGGGGCCCTGGTGTGGCCGCCCACGGCTGGAAGGCCTGGAGGCAGCTGGGTCAGGTGGAGACGGGAGGCCTATGTGCTCAGGCAAGGGCCTGGGACCCAGGAGACATCGAGCAGGGATGGGCACACTGGGAGGGGCAGGGGAGGTGTGGGGGTGCCAGTCAGGACTCCAGCCTCGGTGGGGACCACGGGATGAGAAGCATGCATCGCCTGGGGACGGTTTGCCGAGGGAGGAATCCCCGAGGCTGCCCTCCTTGGGCCCGGCTCGCACTTGGGCTCAGGTGCGGAGCAGGAACACGGGTGAGGGACTGGGCAGTCTGTCTGTGTCTGGGATGCGGCCCAGACAGCCACAGAAGGAGATCCAGATGAGAGGGCCAGGAGGGCTTCCTGCGAGGGGCATCTGGGCAGGGGAGCGCCCAGGGGAAGGAGTGGCAGGGACACAACTCCTTGGGAGGCAACGTTGGTCACTTAGGCTCATAGTCTACTTGTGGACAGAGGAGGACAGAGCTGGGTGTGCTGGAGGCCATCTGCTCCCCAGACCTGCTCCGTCCCCTCCAGGCAGCGTCCGCCCTGCACTGCGCTCTGGCTCGAGGGCACACCGGGCATCCAGCCTCCGGCCGGCCGGCGCAACCTCTGTCAGCTCCCAGCCTGGGCCGCATGCTGGCCGCGCTCAGCGTGTGCAGGGGTGAAATTCGGGATTGGTTTCCTGCGTGTTCACACCGGCCGGCATGTAACGGGGTCCCTCCAGCCCATCCAGCCGACTGTCCTCTCTGTCCCCTCCCGCAGGCCGGCTCTCACGCTTCTGCGTCTGCCGATCCAGCGGTCTGGACCCCCACGCCTCCTGGCCCACAGTGATGCTGTCCGTGTCCTGTTCTTTCCTTCAGGTTGTGGGGGCTGCGGCGCAGAAATAAAAGATGGCCAGTCCCTGGTGGCTTTGGACAAACACTGGCATCTGGGCTGCTTTAAGTGTGAGACATGCGGGAAGCGGCTGGACTCAGAGTACATCAGCAAGTGAGTGCGGAGCTCCTCCCATGTGCCTCCTGCGGCCGCTCTGTCCTGCCCCCTGTGGGGACCAGGGCTCCTGCGGTCCGTCCCCCAGCAGCCTGGCTTCCCTCGTGTGGTGTGCACAGACCTCAGCTCCATTTCTGGGGTGTGAAACAGAGACAGTTCCCCTCCCCTCTGCCTTCGTAAGTGCGTCCCCTTGCCGGTCCCTGGGGGGTCACCCTTCCGAGGCGCCTGGACCTCCTACAGCGTGCATGGTGGGTGCCGGCCGACTCCAGCGGCAGGAGTGAGGGGACGAGGGCTGAGCCGCCCCAGCTGCCCCAGATAGCTCCAGCTTCTGCAGTGCCTGGCCATCCGCTCCTCTCCCTGGCAGACCTCGTGTCCCCAGACCCCGATGTGCGGCCAGGGTGCGGTGATGGGTGCTTTGGGTGGGTCGCAGGGCACAGCTCTTCAGAAGGCAGTGAGACAGAGCCTCTGGGAGCTCTGAGCCCTGAGCAGGTGCAGCAGTTTGCCGGGAAGGGTTGCGTTTCAGCCCCTGGTGTCAGGGACTGCGTCAGGGAAGCCCTCGCTGGCCCAGAGTTAGGGGTGAGCTGAAATGTGCAGAGCAGGCTCCTTCCTGCAAGTTAGGGGGCTCCTGTCGGAGAGCCTGCGGGTTCTCCATGCCGGAGAGAGCCGAACAAGCCCAGGAGCTGGCTGTGCGATAGAACCACGTGGAATGAAACACACAGAGGCACACATGCACATGCGCGCCAACACTCACGCATGTATGTGTGCACGCACGCCCTTTCATGCACATGTGCACACAGACACACGTGCACACACAGACACACTCGTACACACATGTCACAGCCTGGGCATCCAGATCAGGTCCCCGCTGTGCCCCCTCCACCTCCTGGCTGCCCTCGTACCCTCCCTGTGCACGAGGCCACTCATGGGGGAAACGGGGTGACGGAGTGGGCGTCTCTGTCTGGTGCCCTACCACCCCGCGTGAGTCCGCACTCATCTCAGAACAAAACGTTCTCAGTTAAAAGTCCCCACGCGCAGGCGAGCCTCTGTCCAGGCTGCATCAGGTGGGGGAAGGTTCTGGCCTCTGCTCTGTCACAGTAAAGGAAAGGGGGTGGTGACTCCCATGATGGCAGCCCCGGGAGACAGAGCACTTTAAACTAAACTAAAATAAAACATGCCCAGCCCCCAGGGTGCTCGCTGCCATGCTGGCTCGCCCACACGGCTCGCCTGTCACTCAGCAGCCTCCGGAGCCGTCCTGGAATTGACAGGGAGGGTGCGTTGGTGTTGCTATGGAGACGTTATCCTTGAGCCTCCTGGCTTTGGGGCACAGACACTCAAGGTGGGAGTAATAGGGGCCCCAAGATCAGCGGCATTTGAAAGTAGATCCTGAGGGCTCAACTTATCTCTTCCTGCCCTGGAAGGAAGGACTTCATCCTCTCTGGAGCTGTGATCAGAGACATACCCTGCAGCCACGGCAGCCCCCGTGGCTCATAACCCCCCATCACTCTTCCTGTCCTGCAGGCCACCTCCTCCAGGAAGCCTTCCCATCCTACGTCCTACAGAAGGTCCAGAGGGGGCATTAGCTCTGGTCTCCCAAAAGTCGATGACTCTTACCTTCTGTTGGCAGCTGCATAAAAATCAAAACCCAACCAGGAGAAACGGGGAAACGCCTCAGTGCAGGGGAGGGGAGATGGGTGCAGCAGTGGGGGCCCTGCCTGCCAGTGGCCTCCGCACCCAGCTCCCGAGGGACCCAGCCAGGCTGGGGGGGGGCAGCCTGGTTAACAATGACAATGGCCTTGGCCACCAGAGGACAAGTTCCTGCCGTGGGCTAGGTGCGAACTGACTAAGATTTCTATTTGTTTGGGGAAGCTGAGGTTCAGCGAGGTTAGGCGACTTGCCCAGGAGCACACAGCAGGGGCATGGTGGGCTGTGAGCGGCAGCCTGTTCAGTTCGCAGAGCTGCCCCCACCCCCCCGCACGGAGCCAGGCCACCAGGAACCTTGGCGCCACCTCTGGGCCTTCCCTCGCCGCCACACTGGCTCTTGCCACGTCCTGTCATAATAACAACTGCAGTCACTTTCAAAACAGCTCCGGCCACGTGCCCGCACTACCTTCCCGTCGGCAACCCTGAAAACCAGCTGCCTCCCTCACTGTGCCTTCAGGGGAGGCTCAGCGTAGAAGCGATTCGCCCCAGGCTGCCCAGATCAGAGTGGCACCCAAAACCGTGTGTCGCTCGTCGCCGCCTCCCCGCACCGCAGACATGGTGGGCACAGTATAAATATGCGTGCAGAGTGGGCGGGTCTCCTGCAGCCCTCCTGAACCCTCCCGCGTGGCCACACGCCTCTGCGGCCTCGTCCGGGGACAGAGAGGCGCCATCCCCACCCACCCGCTATGCCACGTGACATTGGGTCCTCCTCACACCTGGTCCTTGGCATGGGCACCTTTGTCGCACATGCTTTGTGGCTCATGATTTTGGAAGGCGCCCCGGACCCTGTTTGGAGACAATGTATTTACTCAGCACCTCCTGGTGAGTAAATAGACCACTACCCACCCGCATGCCCGCCGTGGCGCAGGATGAACCGGAAGGAAGAGCCACATCTTTGTGGGAACAGCTTCGGTTTCCCAGATGCGGCCTTTATTCCCGCGGCTGAGCCTCTGAAGGCAGCCGTCAGCCTTCGCTCAGCCGGGGGAACCCCCACACGTCCTGACGGCCTGTCTTGTTGCAGGGACGGGCTGCCCTACTGCGAGGCCGACTACCACACCAAGTTCGGCATCCGCTGTGACGGCTGCGAGAAGTACATCACGGGGCACGTGCTGGAGGTGAGTGGGCCGCAGGGCGCCCTCTCCGAGCCAGGTCCTGCTCCTGTGCCTCTTGGGGTGTCTGATGTTCGTGAGTGTTTGTGCAAGAATTCGTGCCCCAGAGCCTTTGCCTCCCCCTTCCTCCCAGTTCTGTGAGGCAACAGCTTCCTCAGCCTTCCAGGGCCTGCTCTGTGAGGGCCACCTCCTCCAGGAAGCCTTCCTTGGACACTCTCTCCTGTGCCTTCTACAAGCTGATGGAGTTGGAGAGGTGGGGCATTGAGAGCCTGGGTCAGCCCTCCCATGTCTAGGTGGGGGTCTGAGGCAGGCTTTCTGGGCAGTGCCAACAGTATGTCTTTTGATCCAGGTGGGAATTTCATGGCTTTCTCTATGAAAAACCTGCGTAGTGTGCACTTGGGTACAGTTGTTCAGTAAGATAAACCCCGTGGGATGACCACACCCCACCCACCTGCTTGTGAGACCCAGAGTATCCCTCTCCCCATTCTTCAGGCCCCCTCGGCTCTCTGACGGGGCCTGCCCATGTCCCTGGGGAAGGCACAAGTGACAGAGGACTTGAGGGAACGAGGAGGGCACTCTGATGCCGCTGAGGGGCTTGGGAGCCTTTCTCACCAGGTCACAGTGGGGCCTCCGGGGGTGGGAGGGGAGGTTGGGGGATGAGGCTTTCAGGCCCCCTCCGTCGTCCCCAACAAAGACTCCTGAGCCAGGGAATGCCTTAAAGAGTGTGGGGGTGCTGCCAAGGCCGGAGGCTGGAGGCCAGGGACAGTGGGATGCCTGGGGGTGCCCCTGGTCCTTAAGGATTCCTGACCCGCCTGCTCCCACAGCTGGAGCCTGGCATGTGTTGATGTCCCCGGTGTCACGGCGGAATTGTACATTGAGCACTGAGCAGTTTGTCTCGATACTACGCTTGATGCCCTCCTGGCAGCGGGGAGCCCCCCCTTTCCCTCTCAGCGCTCTGTCGCCCCTCCACCCTGCCAGCGGGAAGGGGACAGGGGAGGGGTGTCACACCCACCCCGCCGGGCACGGCCTCCTCTCCCCTCATTCCCGGGGCAGCCCCCCTTAGGCCAGTGCACAGTAGGAGGGTGGGAGTGACGGCAGGGGGCCGGCGGCGGAGGGTGCGTAGAGCATCCACTGTGGGCAGATCCAGGCAGCCCAACTCTTCCTCCGGTTTCCTCCAGTTTTTTCTGCCTCCATGTCCTTGTAGCTGAGACCGAACCCTTGAGGCCCCATGATATTCTGAGTTTGTCCAATTTGCATCTCCCATTTAGCAGGTCCCCACATTTTTTGTTTCCCGGGTGATTTGGGTACAATGGGCCTTTCTGTTAAACAGCTTGATGGGAACAGAGCTTGTATACAGCACAGTTCAGCCCCTGCGGCGGGCCCTCCGGGCGGTCGGCATCCGGGTAGACGCGCACACCGCGCGTCTCTGTTCTGGGGCGTTTCCATCGCCTCAACAAGACCCCAGTGCCTGGCTGCTACTGCCCCAGCCCCGACCCCGGCACCACGGGTCTCCCTCGTGTCTCCCGGGCCTGCGTCCTCGGCTCGGGCACGTGCCGGGGGTCAGCCAGCGCGCGGTCCTCCGGGCTGGGCTCTCGGGCAGGGTGGGGTTTCCAAGGCTGCTCCGTGGGTCCGCGTGGGCCAGCCCTGCACTGTATTCCATCAGGACTGTTCCAGAATTAGTAAGCTGATCGTTTATCTTCAGAGGTAACCCGGCTTTCTAGTCTTATACTACAATACACAACACAGCAATGAACTTTTTTTTTCCGGCATTCTAGCGTTTAAGATTTTTTCATAAAAATGTAGGCGCTCACTCAACAACTAGGGACATTTTAAGAGTCTTGACACTTAGGAAGTGCTTTCCTGAAAGGCCACCCTTAATTCCACGTTCGCAGGCAGAGCATGGTGCCCCCGCCCCCCAGGGGAAGTGTAGTCGTTATGAAATCCATGCCGGTCTGCAGCTGGGAACGTGGGTCCTCACTCGCTCTCGTGACTTCCGTCCCTTGATGCCGTCCTTCTGACCGCGGAGCCTACTGCCTGAGTACTTCCCCAG
>PITA01030870.1:0-15980 GCA_004023965.1 Spilogale gracilis | reverse complement strand
AAGGCAATGGGGACCCCCCGAGGGATTTCACATAAGAGGGACAGTGCTTTATCAAATCCCACCGTGCACCGTAGAAAGGAAGTGTTGGCGTGGGGCTGTGACCCTGGGAGCATCTGGAGAGGTGTTGTTGTCCCCACGTGAGAGGTCAGAGAGGCCCAGACCCAAGGAATAGGGCTGCAGAGTTGAGGCAAACGATGAGATAGTTAGGAGGCAAAATGGTCGACTTGGAAATGGGCCGATGCTCAGGGAGAACGAGGAACCAAGTCCAGTTGCCGGGTTTCTGGCCCAGGGACTGGGAGGACGACAGTGGCGTCTCCAGCCCAGAAGATACCGGAAGGGACTCGTTTGTGGTGGAAGACAGCAGCGTGATCTGCAGAGCTCAATGGGCTGCTCAGGCTGCGACCCACACGCTGACTTGGATCCCCCGTCCCTACACGGGGCTGGCGTCCCCTGTGTGCATCCCGCCTCGCCAGGAGAGAAGGCTGTTCCTGCTGGGCCACCTCCCTTTATGGATGAGTGCAGACATGTGACCTAGGTGCTGGGAACAGACATGCTTGCCTGTGATGTGACATCCATTCAGAAGATACAAACACGAGGGGCCATGTGGACCGCTTTTGGGAGAGAAGGTAGTGGTGAGACGTCCAGCCTTTCGGGGGCAGCAGGGCGGACATCTGGTGTCCAGCGCCTGGTCATCAGTGGGTTCACGGTAAACTTGTGGTGTCTAACACCCGGTCATCTGTGGGCGCAGGCGGACTTCATCAATGGGTGCCTGGTGGACTGGTGCCCAGTGCCCGGTCGTCAGTACGTACAAGGTGCACACCTGGTGCCCACTGTCCAGCTTCATTCTGGAGAGTGCCCATGTTCTGTGGCAATGGCGCCTGCACCAAGGAGGACTCGTGGGTGGGCTGGGCACTGGTAGAGTCTCCAGGAAGGACTGCGCCATCCCAGAGACTCTGTAAGTGCCCGATGGCCTTTCACATATGTCTGTTGGCTTACATTAGCCAAGAACAAGGTCTGTTTTTGCAACTCTCGCCCACGGGAAGAACTAGTTGTCTTTATGCCACAAGAGTTCTGCAACAATATTCTCTGGTGCCAGCCATCTTGCCCCCAACAATGACCTCCCCATGAGCCATGCTTGTAGAAGCTCATCTGATGTGTTTATTGGTAGCCTCTAGCGAGACGTATAGCCACCGCCATGGCCAAGTGATTGAGGAGCCCACAGCAGGGCCTCATGATGGGTTTGCCGTGACTGGATCAGAGGTACCCAAGGTCCTGACCTCGTGGCCTCGTTGAGCCTTGGAGCACCCAGGCAGGGCAGCTGAAGTCCCCGGTCAGGCCCCTTTGCTGTGAGCATCTCATCCATTCACCCTGGTGTGAAACGTGAACACACCTTTCTATGTGCACCATGTTGTGGAGAGGTTGGCAGCCCGGGCCTTCCCTGGGAGTGACTATCCCAGCACGGCAGCCCTGGGTTAGCGGCACAAAATGCCAGTGTGATGGCCTTTCTGAGCCATGCCCTGCTGGCTTCTTTCCCAGTTCAAAGAAGAAAATGAGGCCTGCCAGTCCTTTCTCCCTCCGTGGAGTAACAGCAGAACTGAAAGCATTGGCAGGCTAGGGCCAGGACAGCATTGCCCCTCGGCCATCGGTCGCCATAGTGACCACCGTGGTGCGACAAGCATTCTCTCCCACCAACCTAATCTACACACAGGAAGAGTGAGGCATAGGATCTCCCGACACATTCCAGCCTCGTGCTTCTCCCCACACGCTTGCTGTCGCAGTGAAGTTAAAGAATGGCTCCTACCCCATCATATCAGTAAATTAAATGCCACTGTGTTCCCACAGCATTTTCCACTTCATTCTGCATTTAGAGAGAAAAAACGCACTGTTGACAGTACAAGTAATGGATTGTTCACTGCGGTAATTGCCCATTTGAGCAGACCCCAACCCAGGCGGTTGAGAGGTGTTTCATCAATGTTCTCATCTTGAGCCAAAGTCAGGCAGTTTGACGAAGGCTTAATTGCATTGGCCATCGCATCCAATGTGATTTGTTCTGCTTGATTAATGTAACTCCTTTTCCAAGGGCAGAGCCCTCCCTGTGAAGCGCCAGTGTCCACACACCCTCCTGTTGGTGTTTAGCAGGGACAAGAGACTTGCACGGCCGTTTATTCAGCAGCAAAAAAAAAAAAAAAAAAAAAAAAAAATAAAAAATAAAAAAAAAAACACTGAAAGAGTGGTAGATCTCTGCAGGGCTCTGGAAATGCAGAGAAGAACCACATAATCCCCAATCCCACACCCAGTTAAAAAGAATGACAAGAAAACAAATTCCTGCAGTAGAGTCTGAGGAACACCACAGTGGAGGGTATAAGAAAGCATGGAGGAGATATGTGACTCAGATTAGGGAGGAAAAAGAGAGAGTGGAAAGTTTTCAAGAGGTGGTGATCCTGCCTTGGTTCTTAAAGCACAGATGGGAACTATCTGAGTAGACAAAGCCCAAAGAGAGCTCTAGCAGAAGGACCAACAAGGACAAGGACGTGGCAATGGGAAATACGGGAGTTTCTGTTTTGGGTGACTTTATTTATTTTGATGTGAAAGAAAAGGCATGGAAGGAGAAGACCAGGGTGTTGGTGACAACGTCTCTGCAGAGGAACGACTTAACGTTAGGTCTTCAGGCTGGCATGCGGCAGGGCAAGGTGAGCGTGGAGGCATGGGGGCCTCTGAAGCTGGCGGGGGGCTGGTGCACGTGAAAACCAGGAAGGAATCAGGGTGGAAGGACAGGAAAGAGAGGATGCGTGCCGCTGGCAGACCTGAAAGGTGAACAGGGAAAGATCACGGAGGTTGCTTTAGACTATGTTGTGCAGGTTTGGTTTATATCCTAAGGGACACATCAAAGGGGTTAAATAATAAATGTAATTGGAGTTTTGTATCTAAAGGATAAAGCTAGTCTTCTACTTATGACCGACCTAAAGTAATGACAGGATTTATCAACCTGCTAGAAACGATTCACAAGAACAACAGTGCGCAAGACGCCAAGCACTGGAAAACCAACGACAGTGATCCATGGGAATAAGAAACGAGGAGGTGAGCCCAGCTTGCTGGCTGGAGAGGTTCCAGACTCGGGCGCAGGGAGGAGTAACACAGTGGAGCACCGCGGGCTTCCTGCCCTGAGGATGTGCAGTGAGAGTCTGGAAGACCGAAGTGGCTGCAGTCTGAAGGACAGAGCCTAGAGAGGAGAGCACTGAACAGAAAGAAAACCCCAGAGAAGGCAGGGTGTCCTCCTAGTAGTAGACTGAGATGTGATCAGCATATGTCTGTGAGGAGCTGTGCAAAGCCAGGGCAACTATGAGAGAAAGGATCCGTGCTGTCAGTGCCTAGCATTCCCAAAGTGCTGGAAACAGTACCTGTGCCACCAGCCAGATGAAAAAAACTGTTCACAGGACATTGAGTAGTCTATGCAGACGGGCTCTGCCTCAGTGCCTAGACTAGTCACTGAACTAGTCCTACCCAACTAGTCTTAAACGTAGACACAAAAAGATCAAACTATTTCTACTTCATTTAACTGGACTGCAAAAATGCAAGAGTTGATAGGACTGCAGAAATACCCAGCTCTCAACAACATAAAAATAACAATGCAATAAAAAATTCCTAAGCACATAAAGGAAAATATGATCCAAAATGATGAGATAAGCCAGTCAGAACTGACCCAGATATTAGAATTAGCAGATTCTATTAGCAGAGGTAAAAACAGATGTTGTAACTGCGTTTATCCTTATGTGCTCATATATTATAAAATGCTCAGAAAATTAAATAGAAATATGGAAGATATTTTAAAGATCCAAGTCAAACTCTAGAAATAGAAACTGCAGTGTGTGAGATCAAGGATACAATGGATAGAACTAACGGCTGATTAGACATTACTGAAGAGAATATTAGTGAACTTGAGGACATAGCAACAGGAACCATGAAAAATGAAACACACATATAAAAGAGAACTTTTTAAAACGAGCACCAGTTGAGCAATGACAACTTCAAGTGGCCCAACATGCATGTAATCAGAAAGGAGGGAGAGGGCGGCAGAAAAATTATTTGAGAATTAATGGATCAAATTGTTGTGAATTTGATGGAAACTACAGACTCACAGATCAAAGACAGCTGGTGGGCCCCAAGCACAAAAAACATGGGAAAACTACACCGAGGCAAATTATAATCAAATTGTTCAAAATCTGTAATAAAGTCTTAAAAAGCAACAAGGGAAAAAATGATAAATAAAATAGGAAAAAATAAGGATAACTCTCTATTTCTTGTGAGGAACACTTACGTGACAAAATAGTGCAGTAATGGAAAGAAGTACTGAAAGAAATAAATCTGTCAAGTTAGCATTCTCTTTTTTTTTTTTTTTTTTTTAAGTTAGCATTCTCTACTCAGCAAACGTTTCTTAAAAATGAAAGCAAAATCATCATCCACACATAATAAAGCTAAAATACTTCATTACCAATCGACCTACACTATGATAAATATTAAAATTCTTTAGGAAGAAGGAAAATGATATCAGGTGGAAATGTAGATCTATAAAAGGGAAAGAAGGACACAAGAAATGGTAACTGCATATATAAATATATAAGATTTTCTTCTGCCTATTTAAATATCTTTATTAATTAACTCCCAAATCAATATCACAGGTATTGATTTGAGGGTTAAAAATAAATTGTAGCGAGTAGGTAAATTTGCACCGATAAACCTACAGATAATGAGGATCAAATGTACCATGTTAATACTACTAAAAAGAAATCTGAGATGGTAATATTAGTATCAGAGTAGAATTTAGAACAAAGAATATGATTACCATATGAAGAGCAATTTCATAATGATGAAGCGGTCAGTTCATCAAGAGGACTAAATGTTTATGCCCAAATAATGGAACTTCAAAATATATAAACAATTACTGGTAGCGCTGCAAGTATTGAAATAGATGAATCCACTGTTATAGACAGAAGTTTCAGTACTTCTCTCAGTAATTGACAGAACAAGTAGAGAAAATATTGGTAAGAATATAGAACACTTTAGCAAGCTATAACTGATTCAACTTAATTGACATTTATGGAGTGCTACACCCACAGCAAAATACACATTTTTTTTAAGCGAACACAGAACATTTGCCCACATAGACCATAATTGGGGCTATAATATATAAATATCAATAAATTTAAAGGGATCCAAGTCTCACAAATTGTGTTCCCTGACTACAAGACAGATGAATTAGACATTAGTAACACAGAGATGTCCCCAAATATTTGAGACTAAATGGCACACACACTTAAAAGTAACCCATGGAAGAGAGAATAAATCAAAAGTGATTTTAGAAAGCATTTTGAACTGAATTCAAAATGAAAATACAGCATATCAAAATTTGCAGAATGCCACTAAAGCAGTACTTATGGGGAAATTTATAGCACTGAACACCGATGTTAGGGGATAAAAGAGCTCAGATCGGTCACCTCAGTGTTTATGAAACTAGAAAAAAAGCAGAAAAAAGTCAGTGCAGAAATAAATGAAATAGAAAACAGAAAAATAATAGAGAAAATCAATGAAACTAAACTTTATTTTGTTGAAAAGATCTGTAATAAAATTGGTGAGCATCTACCCGGAGAGATAAAGAAAACAGAGAGACTACGCAAATTATCAATGCCAGGAATAATAAATTTTATAGAATAATAAGGGATTATGATTTTACTTCAGATTGTACAGAATAATAAGGTATTATAAAAAATTATGCCAATAAACTCAATAAATTAGACAAAATATAAATTTCTTAAAAAACAGCAATTAATAAACTTAAGAAACTATGAATAACCTGAATAGGCCTATGTCTATTAAAATTGAAATAGAAACTGAATTAGTTAAAAACTTTCCACAAAGAAATCTCCAAACCTGACTGGCTTCATTGGTAAATTATACCTAACAGTTACGGGGGGAAAAAAATCAACAATTCCATTGAAAATCTTCCATAAAATTGAGGAAAAGGAAGAATATTTCCTAACTCTTTCTATAAGGCTAACTTTACCCTTGTACCCAAACCAGACAAAGGCACTGAAAGAAAATAAAACTACAGACCAATATCAACCATAAATACAGACGTGAAAACTCTAAACAAAATGTTAGCAGTCAATTACAGCAATAAATAAAAAGAATAATACGTCATTGTCAAGTAGAGTTTCTCTTAAGAACTCAAGGTTTGACTTGCATTTAACAGTCAATATAATTTATTGTATTAACAAACTAAAGAATAAAAATGATATCAATTCAATAGATGTGGAATAAATGTTTTTTACAAAATCCAACACACATCCCTGATTAAAAAGTGTCAGAAAATGAGAAAATAGAAGCGAGCTGCTTGACCTGATAAAGGCCATCTACGAAAAGCACAGCTAACCTCAGGCTTCATAGTGAGAGACTGAAGGCTTTGCCCCTGAGATCAGGACTCATCAGGATACGCACTCCTGCCACTTCTACTCAATATTGTACCGTAAGTTCCAGCCAGAGCAGTTAGTCAAGTAAAAGTCATATAAAGAGCATGCAGATCGGAAAGGAGGGAGTAAAATTATGTCAGTTTGAAGATAACATGACCCTGAATGTCGCAGACCCTGGGGAGCCCACACTCCCGCAAGGAGCTTTCTTTTTTTTTAAAGATTTTATTTATTTGACAGAGAGAAACACAGCCAGAGAGGGAACACAAGCAGGGGGAGTGAGAGAGGGAGAAGCAGGCTTCCCGCCGAGCAGGGAGCCCGATGTGGGGCTCGATCCCGGGTCTCCGGGATCATGACCTGAGCTGAAGGCAGTCGCTCGACGACTGAGCCACCCAGGTGCCCCGCAAGGAGCTTTCTTTGCAGCTAGTGAATGACTTCAGTGCGGTTGCAGGATCCAAGACTAATGTACAAAAATCAATTGTATTTTTACATACTAGTGATGAATCATTAGAAATTGATGTTTTTAAAAATGATAGCGATTTTAATAACAAAAAAATGTAAATTGTTAGGGATATATCCGATAAAAGAAGAGGAAGGCCTGTCTGCTGAAAATTACCGAATACCGCTGAGAGAAATTGAATGAGACTGAACTAAGTGGAGGCGTATGTTTTACTCATGAGTGAGAAGACTTATTATTGTTAAAGGCTTTATTCTCCAAAAATTTACCTGTAGATTCAAGGGAATACCAATCACAATCCCTTTTTTGTAGAAATTAGAAATCTGTTTCTCAAATTCATATAGGCACACAAAGAACCTAGAACAGCCAAAGCAACCTTGAAAAGAACAACAAAGTTGGAAGGCTAACACCGGTTTCAAGACATAAGGCTATAGTGATCAAACCCATGTGATATTGGTGTAAAGATAAGCAACTACACCGAGTGGATACATTTTTCTGAAAACAGGAAAGTGTCCATTAAATTTGTTGACAGGTGGAGTCATGGTTGATCTTTTTCAGAGAGCATGAATGTGATAAAAGAGAACGAAAGTGATAAAACCGTGTTTCAGTAGACTGAGAAGTGCAGGAAGGACTCCTGGGGAGTATAGGATACTGAGTTCATGGGGAAATCCCCTATTCTCTCTGTTTTAAACACAGAAAGGTTTATTTGTTTTTAAATTCTTAAAAGTCAAGTCTATGGATGGAAACAAAATGGAACACATGCTAGCCAGGGGGGTTGAAGCCTTGGCTTACGGGGTGAGAAGCAGGCAGTTGGCTGACTTTCAGCTCCTGCAGTAGGAAAGGACAGGAAGCCCCTGGTGAGTGTGGGGGCCAGAGCCGCTGCGCTCTCCCCCATTCCCGGGGAGCGGTTGGTACCGAGCTGCTCCCCGGGCACAGGAGAGGAGAGAGAATGCACCTCGGCAGGGCCTGAGGACCAGAGCCCTAACCGCCCAGTTACGGCTTCTGAGGAGAGGTCCCAGAGGACCGTGCGGAAGCAATGACCAACGCTACAACGGCAATAAGATAGTCGGGCTTACAGAGGAGATTGCACTTGGAAACCTCAGATCACAAGGGAAACACTAACCCAGAAAAGAGAGCCAATAAACTGAAGAAATAAGAGAGAAGAGAGAAATATGAAAACGTCTTTGTTATGAGTATATTTAAGATCCTCTAAGGATGCCTGGCTGGCTCAGTCTGTAGAGCATCTGACTTTTAATCCTAGGGTCGTGAGTTCAAGCCCCATGTTGGGCATGGGGCCTAGTTAAAAAAAATAAATAAAAATAAAAATAAAAGATCCTCTGAAAGCAAAAAGAAAGAGTAAAATCTACTCTCCCCTCCCCCAAGAAAGAAAGAAAAAACAGGGTGTTATAAAGGGAACGAATTGGATGGACGGCTGTGGGTCAGGAACTGAGGGATATGAAAAAGGACCAACTTGAAATTGTGGAAAGGGAAAAATACATTTATTTAAATACAGACTCTACAGGTCACATGACCTCCAGCCTGGACACGGTGAAGACGGGAATCAGTGACACGAGAAAGCTGCACAGGGCGTGTGCCTGGAACACAGAAGAGGTCAAAGCTGCCCCGAGAGCAGGTGCAGATCGTGCAAAGAACTGAATGAAAAGGAAGAAATGACCACTGCAGACACTATTTCAAGAACACTAGGTATAAAGAAAGACAGGGAAAGGAGGTTCTGGCTAGAAAAAGGACTGTTTTTGAAATGGGAGCTCTGACTTGCTTAGTAAATTAACAGGAGGAAAGTCGGCAGAGAAGTTGAATGTAGGCAAGGATGGGACGGTCCAGGGAACAGGACGAAGATGGGCATGACAGGGCAGACCTCTTGGGACCCCGTCTCGTTGAGACTGGAGGGCAGGCCGGGGCTGGATATGGAGGAGTTGAGAGGGGGGCTGGCCTGGCCGGAAGTCTGGGGAGTTGCCAATGTTCCATTTCATCCGTGAAATGGGAAGCGACCAACTTAAGAGGAAAAAAAAAGGGGGCAATGTTGATGGAAGGCGGGTCATTTATTCATTCAACTACTCTTTCTGTAAAGCCCGTGTGAGGCGACATAGCGGCGAACTGAACGAGGTCCAGTGGGAGTTAGGGCGCTCCGCAGGTGCTGGAGCGTGCCCGGGGGTTCACAGAGGGAGGCCAGGGGGAGCAGAGGCTGGGGAATGAGGGCGTTGTCTCAGACGGCCCGCCCCTGTCGGCCAGGGTGCTTTGGCACTGCTGACCGACCGATAAGTAAGCGACAGCAGTCCAGGCCAGGCCGAGTGTGCGCGGCCCAGGGCGGTGAAGCCGAGGCTGAGCCCTCCGGAGGACCAGTGGCATCCCGCGTCTCCTCCCAGCCGTGTGGTGGGTCCTGCTCCTCTCCCTCACGGAGGGTTTATCTTCTCCAGTGGTTCCGTTCCGTGAAATCTGAGGAGATATTTTAATTGAGGTTTTCTTTTCTCCAAGACTTGTTCGTTCGTTCATTAAGAAATTGATCAAGCACCTGCTGCATGCTGGGCAGCAGTGCAGCCGTTCGGAATGTATCTGTGACCCTGCGGCAGGTGGGGCTCCCTCGCGGGGCTCAGCGTGCGGGGGGCAGAGGCGGGGGACCGTCGGCACCCCCGCAGAGGTGTATCGGAGAGCCTGCTAAGGGCAGGGGTGCCGTGGGGGAGAGGGGAGCTGCAGCAGGCCCGGGGCTGGGCGGCAGGGGTGGTGCGCGCCGCTCAGCGGGTCGGCGAAACAGGCTCGCGGCAGGGCGGCGTCTGCGGTGACCGCAGCAGGCGAGGGGACGTGTGGCTCTGCGGACGAGCGTCCCGTGCACGGTCTCCGAGGACAGAGAGCCTGTGCTGGGGGAACAGCCAGGAGGCTGGAGCGGCTGCGGGGAGGCTGTCGAGGAGATTGGCTAGCGGGCAGGCTTAGAACTTTCCGGAACGCCCTCCTCTTCCGCACGGGGTTCGGCAGGGTGGTGAGGCGGGTGCCTGGAGGCCAGCGGGGGTGGAGGGGCCGTGGGCAGGGCGGGGGACGTGGGGCGGCCCCGTGGTGGCTCCCGCCCGGCCCAGCCGCCAGCTCTCAGTCCAGGCCCCGGGGGCTGGGGACAAGGGGGGCCCAGACAGCTGGGGAGGCAGACCAACGGCCCCCGGGCACTGACCAGGCCACAGGAGGGTCCCCGAGTCGGAGAAGCCAGGGTCACACCCTGAGACCTGGGCAGCTCTCCCCACACTGCGCTGTCGGGGGCAGAGGCCCGCTCGTCGTGCCGAGCTCTCCGCACGCCAGGGAGACGCTGGGAGGACTCCTGAGTAGAGGACCCAGTCAGGGCATAGTCGGGGGCTGAGAACGTTGTTTTGTTTTATCACGTGTACTCTTTTTATGTTGCAAAGCCCTGCATACGGGGAATTCCGGGGGTAGGAGATAAAGACAATGTAAGGTGTCATGTTTCTCTGAGCGACAGTGCAGGAATGATGCGATCTGAGGTGCCTGACATGGCATGGCGCCCGCGGGACGCGGTGACGGGGGCTGCCACAGCCCCTGTCCCCTTCTGGGTCAGCAGCCCCGGCCACAAGTCACCGTTCCTCCGCGGTGCTCACTCTGTCCTCCTGTGTTAATCTGTGGTTAGCAAGGGGACGGGTCTTCAGAATCACTCACGTAAGCTGCAGCAAGATTCATTTTAACTGGGTGCTGTGTTTAGAAGGGACTTTATGTTTTCACATGCTGGGTTGTTTCCAGCGTTAGGCCTTTAGACCCTCAGCATCCTTAGGAGGCATTTTTGTTGGTAGTGGGAGCAGATTCGTCCTTGTGAGGCTCCTTCTCTACAAGCCCAGGAGCTGTTGCTGCATGCAGGTCGTGGTAAGAGGGGTGACGGCTCGCCCGAGGCTACAGCTACCTTCCTCCTGTGACTGTCACCAGCTACAGCTGCCTTCCTCCCGTGACTGTCACCAGCTACAGCTGCCTTCCTCCCGTGACTGTCACCAGCTACAGCTGCCTTCCTCCCGTGACTGTCACCAGCTACAGCTGCCTTCCTCCCGTGACTGTCGCCAGCTACAGCTGCCTTCCTCCCGTGACTGTCACCAGCTACAGCTGCCTTCCTCCCGTGACTGTCACCAGCTAAGTGCCGCACGTGCTTGGCCTGAGCTCAGCCGGCTCAGACCCCAAGTGTGAACCGAGGACCGGGTTACAGTTCTGGGGTCTCAACCGGGATCGAGCTGTCGAGTGAGGTCTAATAATCCCCGGGCATCTTGGGAGCGTCTGCAGGGTTCTGCAACAGGCTTTACTTTTGTGAACATTTTCACAAGGGTGTAATAAGAACTTGTGAGTGTATTACTTCATCGCGGCAGCGGAAACCAGTTAGAAGGCTTCACGGGAAACTAGGAACGTGCCCGTGCTCAGGGCGATCTTGGAAAAGATGTTTTTGCTCCTCCTGAGGGGGCCTGCTTTGAGCTGGGGCATGACTGTGGGGAGGTGGCCTCAGTCTCTCCCCGCAGCGTGTGCTGGGTGTGGGGGACCGCAGAGAGAGGCTGTGAGCCCTGGGGCGACGAGCCTGAGGACACAGTCAGTGGCGGTCACACTAACCTTGCAACCTTTCTCTGTCTCCAACCCCCTGCTCCAGCTGCCCACTCCTCAGCCCAGGCCCAGGACCGACCGACGGCCACCGTGTCGCCCCTGCGCACCCAGAACTCCCCCTCCCGCCTGCCCACCGCCAGCCTCAGGCCCCACCCAGTGGTGTCCCCACAGCACATGCAGCAGCCCCCCGCGCAGACGGTCATCGGGGCCCCGTGCGCCCGAGCAGCCATCCCGCTTACGTCCGCAGCATCGGCCGTCACGCCTCCCAACGTCAGCGCCGCCAACCTCCACGGGGAGGCCGGAGGGGGGCCTGCCGGCGGCCTGTCGTCATCCAGCCCCACCAACACCGGGTGCAGACCAGATGAGAGGAAGACCGAGAAGGTAAGGGCCCCATCCTGGGCGAGCCCCGGCTGTGCCCAGTTGGTTGTTATGGCTTCGTGGCTCCAGACCAATGACATTTTGTGAAATTAAGGTTTGAATCAGGGCCCCCAGTTCTGCCCTCGGATGCCTCAGGCCGATGACAGAGGTGGAGGCCAAAGCAGAAAAGCAGCTGCCCGTGCAGGGAATGCCTCTGGTGGGGCCGACCCGAGCCCAGATAGAGCTTTTATGCAAATCAGAAAAACGTAGCATTTTCTCAGAACGCTTTATTTAATTCTGTCGGAAAGTCACTGTAATATACTCATTTTGTTAGAACAAGATGCTTATTGCCAGCTCCCAGGATATGATAAGAACAAATGGACAGATCTACTTATGTACAGGGTGAACAGCCTCCCTTCCCTTCAGTGTGTCATCCTTGTGCAGCCTAAAACCTGTCCACCCACGTGGGAAAGGGAGAAACAAGAGGGGGATGCTGGACTGATGCTGGTGTAGCTAGCATTTGCAGCTCTTCTTTTAACTTGTGAAGGAAATTGGGCTTATTTCACGAAAGAAATCTGGGTCCAGTGAGCTTGCCTGTTACCACCCAGCTAGATTAGCCAGGATTGCAGTCAGATCTCTAAATCAGTGCTTCCCAATAAAAATATAATTTAAGCCACCTACCTGATTTAACATCTTCTAGTAGCCACACTTTTAACAAGCTAAAGTAATTTTAAAAACAAAATTAAAAGGTAAAATTCATTTTCATGGTATAATCTATTAAACCCAATATCTAAAAATATTTTCATTTCAAACATGTAATCTGTAGAAGAAAAATGTTGATGAGGCGTTTTACCATTTCTCACATTCAGTCTGTAAAACCCGGGGAGACAGCTGCAGGGCGCGGCCACCGCTGTCTGGGCAGTGCGCTCCCGCATCTGGGGGGGAGTCCCCTCGTCAGCGCCTTGTTCGAACAACGTATTCTCTAGCACATGCCGTGGATCCTTTAAAAACTTTCCATAAAAAAACAGTCTTTTTAAAGATTTTATCTTTTTATTTGATGGAGAGAGAGGGAGAAAGAGAGAGCGCACGAGCAGGGGGGAGGAACAGAGAGGGAGGAGCAGGCTCCCCGCTGAGCAGCGATTCCAACCCAGGACTCCAGAATCATGAGTCGAAGGCAGATGCTTAGCGACTGAGCCACACGGGCGCCCCTACACCCAGTCTTCTGATGAGAGTGCTGGCCAGAGCTGGGGTGAGGCCTGGAGCCCAGGACTGTGTATTCGAGGCAAGGACAGCCGCGCCTGCCCCTTGAGAACAGCACTAAGTCCGGGGTTGACTGCCCCGTCCGCACGCCCAGCATGCCCTGGAGACACGCGTGCCAGCACACTTCCTGAGCTCGGCGGGAGGCCTCTCCGAGCCGGGCCCCAGACCCCTCAGTGCCCCGTCAGTGGCGCTCGGCCTCCTCCCTGCCTGTCTCATCCGGTCCGGGGAGTATCATTCTCACGCTCAGGGCTGGTAGAAGCTTCCGTCACAGCCATGGCTGCTCTGCCCTCAGAAAGCAGAGCTCGCATCCCCTGAGACCAGCGGGGTCCCAGCACGGAGCGGAATGGGTGCTGTGCGCCTTGTGCCCCTGTCTGCCTGTCCCTAACGGACCTAAAGTCTCGGTCTGCTCCCTTCCTCCTGGCAACCCGGGTGGAAGACGTAGCTGGGTCTCCTCGGGCGGCGGCGGGGGGCGCAGGCCCACCCTCCCACTTAGAAATGCTTCCTGGGAGACCGTCTTCCAGGCCTTACACGGCGACGGACTTGGAAAGGGAAGGGCAGTCACAGTTCTGTAGACATTCCTCGTTCTGCCTGGTCCGAAAACAGATAGGGCTCGCATCAGGAGGGCTCGCGGCAGGACAGTCAGCCTTGTAGGAAAGCGACGTTGCTCGCCATCTCGCCTTCTTAAGCGTGTTGCTAAGGAAAAGCGCCGGGCCCACGCTCAACCTTCCCAGCCTGGAGACCCTTGGCGAGCATGCTGCTCTCGCTCAGGGCTCACTCTGCTAGCAGTCCTCCTGGGTCAGCAAGGACCACTGAGCCCAGGGGACACCCAGAGGGCCCTTCTCGGTGAAAGGCACTGGGGACGGAAGGCCTGCTTGCAGAAGGAAAGCAGCAGAACTGAGCCCTTCACGAGGGCCACAGACATGCCCGGGCCGGTCCACGCCTGCCGTGGCCTCGTGCGGCCTGGGCACTGACAGCCCGCAGCCCGGGGGTAGGAGGCGAATGGACTTGGCGGGACGACGCGAGCTCGTGTCTGTAGGTCGTCCTCGTCAGACGCCGGCGGAGGAGCCCTCCCAAGGCTCATGTGTGGTTTCCACGTCTCACCTCTCAAACAGATCATAAACAACAACAACAACAAAACCCCACTAGTCTGGAAAAGACACCTGTTAATGGTGCTTCCTCGTGTTCCCAGTCGAGTCTCTGCCGCGTCACAGGGACGTGAAACCATCCAGCCCCGTCTCTAGCGGAACCGCCTGACGGTAGGTGCCCCGGTGAACCGTGGCTGTGCTGCAGCCCATCTCGGTGTCCGCCGGGGACCGCGGTGCCCGTGAGCTGCGTGCCGCCCTCTCCGCCCCCCGGGGACCGCCCCGCGGGGACCACAGCTGAAGGACGTTCACCCACTTGGAAAACACAGCAGGTGGCTTCAGGTCTATTTCCGGTAAGCCCATCACGACGTGCCCGTGTCTAATTACAGAGGAAGGATAGTGTTACATCTACGGCATTCTCCAGGTTGATTCTGTTAGTAAATTTTCCTCTGAAAAAGGCGGGGCTCTCCAGCTGTCCATGGAGACCCAAAGCACAGCGCGTGCGTGTTTTCACAGTGCTGAGCCCTCTGAAATTCGATCTGGGCCCTTCCAAGCATGGGCACAAGAGAGAAGACCACGACTGACGGGGCTCCTGGCCCCTGAGGTAGCGGAAGGGGGACTCCCTTGACGAGCACGGGAGAGCTATTCCCGGGCGTCCCAGCACGTGGGATAAGAAGGGGCTCGAGACGTGGCTCGTGTGCACTGACTGCTCTGGAGACCCCTGGGAGGCTGGCACTCGGCTTGTCCTGTCTTTGGGGACTGGGCTTCTCCGCTCTGCTGCACTCAGGCCTTGTGCATCAGCCCTGCTTAGCCCCCTTTTGGGTTGAGGCCTCCAGAGAGACTCAACAGCTGATGGCGTGGGGACTCTTTCTGTAGATTGGATCCTGACCAGACTTCCTCTCTGGGCCCACGGCTTTGGCCAGAGCGTGCAGCCTCCAGCCTCTCTCCCAGAGGCTCTTCCTGCCCGTCTTCCCGGTCCCATGGCTGGCTGTGGGGACTGCCTCGTGGCCCTGCTGCCAGCCTCCTGAGAGCTCCCACTCCTCCCGGCAGCGCCCCCTCGAGCGGTATACCTGGGCCTCGGGCCTGCAGCCCGCCGTGACGAAGACTGCACGGGACAGGGGTGCACAGAGGATGGGCTGAGATGGGCGAGCGTTGATCCAAGGACTTACTTAGATCCCTGGACAGCACTCGGATCTCTTCCAGCGTCTGGAGCCAACCGATCGGGGATCTGCTCTGCCTGCGACAGGTCTGCGGGCGGTGGCCCTGCACGGAAGGGGACATGTGCTGTATAGCTGCTGGTACACCTGGCCTCCCCGGTTGGGAACAGTGGGGGCTCCTGGTGTGCGGACGACCCAGGGCACGAGAAAGACCCCCGAATGTGGTGGTTATGAAGGCCGGCGTCTTCAGAGGGCACAGCTGGTGGGTGTCACCGGCGGCCCCCATTCAGGGGCTTGGCTCTAATGTTCTGAAGAAGAGACTGGATACAACTTTTGGAGTCATCCTTTGGTGCCCACAGACCACAGAGTAGAAAGAAAATCTTGGAAGAATTGTAAGATGAACTGGAGTATTTAAATTAACCCCTTCATGCCTGAAACAGCCGTGAAATACCACCCGTGATGCCCATCTGTGCGTTTCCTGATTCTGAGGCCTGTGAGCGCTCTGCACCTGATGACGCAGGTCACTTGTCCCTGAGGGTCAAGGCCATGGGAGAGTCGAAGAGAACACTGTGCCCCTGGACAGAGGCCACCGTGAGGGACTAGCAGCAGTGACGGGCTGAGG
>PITA01030869.1:0-15967 GCA_004023965.1 Spilogale gracilis | reverse complement strand
CCAATTTGTTTCTACCTTTTTGCCGATGTTCTTTGTCTCTCGTGGCGGTCCAGAAGTGGGAAATATCACATTTCAGGCTGGTTTCATGGGTGTTCACGGTGGTCTTGTAGTGGTTTTTTTGTTGGAATTCAGCTCTCTTCAGGGAACTCCCTGAAATGCGGTCACCTGGCCTTCCGCCATCTTGACCCTCCTCCACAATTGTTAGATCTTGTTAGACAGACCCTTTAAGTATGATATAATGTCCTTCCTCATCTCTTATTATAGTCTTTGGCCTAAAATCTAATTTGTCTGATATAAGGATTGCCACCCCAGTTTTCTTTTGATGTCCATTAGAATGGTAAATTGTCCCCCCCCCCTTTAAATCTGGAGGTGTCTTTGGATCTAAATGAGTTTCTTGGAGACAGCAATTCAATGGGTCTTGTTTTTTTAATCCATTTTTATACCCTGTGTCTTTTAATTGGAGCATTTAGCCCATTTATAATCAGGGTAACTATTGAAAGGTATGAATTTAGTATCATCGTATTACCTATAAGGTGACTGTTATTATATATTGTCTTTATTCTTTTCTGGTTTGTTTCTTTTAGGCTTTCTCTTTGCTTCGAGTACCTCTTTCAATATTTCCTGTAAGGCTAGTTTGGTGTTTACAAATTCTTTTAGTTTTTGTTTGTCCTGGAAGATTTTTATCACTCCTTCTATTTTCAATGGCAGCTTAGCTGGATATAGTATTCTTCCTGTATATTTTTCTTGTTTAGTGCTCTGACTATATCATGCTACTCCTTTCTGTCCTGCCAGGTCTCTGTGGATAGGTGTGCTGCCAATCTAATATTTCTGCCATTGTATGTTACAGACCTCTTTTCCTGAGCTGCTTTCAGGATTTTCTCTTTGTCACTGAGACTTGTAAGTTTTACTATTAGATGACAAGGTGTGGAACTATTTTTATTTATTTTGAGGGGGGTTCTGTGTGCCTCCTGGATTTTGATGCTTGTTTCCTTCATCAAATTAGGAAAATTCTCTGTTATAATTTGCTCCTATATACCTTCTACCCCTCTCTTTCTTCTTCTTCTGGGACCACAATTATTCTAATATTGTTATGAAACAATATTATGGTATCACTTATCTCTTGAATTCTCCCCTCATGGTCCAATAGTTGTTTGTCTCTCTCTTTCTCAGCTTCTTTATTTTCCAACATGTGGTCTTCTCTATCAGTAATTCTCTCTTCTGCCTCATTTATCCTAGCAGTAAGAGCCTCTATTTTTTTTGTACCTCATTAATAGCTTTTTTGATTTCAACTTGGTTAGATTTTAGTTCTTTTATTTCTCCTGAAAGAGATTTTATTTCTCCAGAAAGGGATTCTCTAATATCTTCCATGGTTTTTTTGAGCCCAGCTAGCACCTTGATAATTGTCATTCTGAACTCTATGTCTGGCATATTATGAATGTCCCTAATGATTAGGTCCCTAGCCATCGGTACTGCCTCATGGTTTTTTTGTTTTTTGTTTTTTTTTTAATTTTTATTTATTTTGTTGTTTTTTTGAGATGAATTTTTCTGAATTGTCATTTTATCCATATAAGAACAGATGAATGAGAGAACAAATTACTGAAAGGATAATGATGACCCCAGAAAAATATAAACTAACCAAATCAGAAGAGACCCAGAACCGGGGGGAAAACAAAGGAAAAATAAAATCTATGTATATCTATTTGTCTCTCTCTATATGATAAGACTGGTAAATAAAATGGAACCACACACTTGATTTTGGGTGTATTTTGGTTTATTAGAAGAAACTGTCTCCCAAAATTTTAAAGAAAGAAAAACTTATATACAAATATAAGGGTATACATGATGAAGGGATGTAATATGACTGTAAAAATGAAAATTAACAAAAAAGATCTTAAAAAGGATTTGATAAGTTGGTTGAAAAAGGAAAAAAGAGAAAAAGGGAAGAATGTGATGAGGCTGGAGACAAGAACAAAGCCATGTACTAGATTTAGGGTATATTTTTATATATTAGAAGAAACTGTATCCCAGAATGTTAAGTAAAGAAACACCTATATGTATACAAAAATAGCTTAAATACAATGAGAGGATAGAATATGACTAAAAAAAATGAAAATTAGAAAAAAAATTTTTTTTTAATATTTTATTATTTATTTGGCAGCGAGAAACGCAGCGAGAGAGGGAACACAAGCAGGGGGAGTGAGAGAGGGAGAAGAAGGCTTCCCGTGGAGCAGGGAGCCCGATGTGGGACTCGATCCCGGGTCTCCGGGATCATGACCTGAGCCGAAGGCAGTGGCTTAACCAACTGAGCCACCCAGGCGTCCCAGAAAAATTTTTTAAAAAAAGGTATTGATAAGATAAAATAGTTTAAAAAAACCTTAAAATAGTGAAGAGAAAAAATTTAAAAAAATAGAATAAGAAAAAATAAAATTGAAAAAATTTAACTTAGAATGACTAAAGAATCATGGAAAAAAATCCATGAATTCTATGTGGTGCATTCTGCCAGCTCTGGAGTTCTGCAGTTCTCATTGATTGGTGAACTTGGTCTTGGATGGATGTTCTAGCTAATCTTCTTGTAGAGGGGTCTGTTTTAGTGATTCTCAAATATCTTTGCCCAAGGCAGAACTGCCCTACCCTTGCCAGGCGCCAGGCGCCAGGCTAAGCAATCTGCTCATGTTTGCTCTCAGGAGCTTTTGTTCCCTGAACGCTTTCTATACGGCTTTGGAGAATGGGAATGAGATGTTGACCACCTAGTCTTCCAGCCTGAGGAGCCAAGAGCTTGGGGCCCCATTCCTCAGTGCACCCTCAGAGAAAAGCAGTCAATCACACCTGTCTTCCTGGTCTCCAGCTGTGTTCCACGCTTGCCCAGCCTGTGATCGAGTGTTTCTATCTCTGGCATTGGGCCTCATTTGTAGTCTCCAAACCCAGCAGATTGCTGTAGCATGCTCCTGTGCTGCTCTCCCAGTGAAGGAAGGAGGGGATCTCCACAGATCTGCCACTTGTGAGGTCCCTGCTTGAAGAGCAGTGGTCCGATTGCACCTCAGATCACCATTTAAGGTAGACTTGAGCTGAGAGCATCCTCAGCTCAGTCTCTGCAGCCAGTTTTCTCATTCTGATACCTTGGAGCTCTGCCATGCTCAGGCACCCCAGGTCCTTCTGTACCTGCAGTTCCTGAGACCACACTGTCCCAGCAAGGGTTCCACCCCCCTGCTTAGCCTCTGGGGTGATGTCCCTCAGTGGAGCAGACTTCCAAAAGTTCCGATTTTGTGCTCTACTGCTCTAGTGCTGGCGAGTAGCCGACCCCTCCCCCTGCAGTCTGCCTTCCCAAATGTCGCCTCTAATTCACTTCTCCGTGTGTCCCATCTTCCAGAAAGTGGTCACTTTTCTGTTCCTAGCATTGCTGCTCTTCTCTTCAATTTCCTTTTGAGTCTGTAGGTGTTCTGACTGGTTTGATAACTCTACTGCTGAACTCCTGGGACCTGATGATATCTCAGCCTCCTTCTCCTCCACCATCTTGCTCCTCCTCTTTTTTGTTTTTGTTTTGTTTTTTTTAAAGATTCTATTTTTTTCATTTGGCAGAGAGAGACACAGTGAGAGAGGGACCAAAATCAGGGGGAATGGGAAAAGGAGAAGCAGGCCTCCTACTGAGCTGAGCAGGGAGCCCTGTACGGGGATTGATCCCATAATTTGTAGGTGGGTTGGGCTTCCCATTCAAAATGCAGCCAAGTAACACCTCTAGTGGGAATGGTGGTAGCTGCAGTTTTGAAACTTTGTGACACAATTTATTCCTGTGATTTAAGTTTATAAAATTATTCATTTCTGCTTCTACTACTGGAAATGTTTTAGTTTAATTAAAACATTCAGTCCCCAGTAGGCCACAAATGTGTGGACGTGCTGATCCATATACTTAGTTCATGGCTTTGAGTTACAGCTTATATTTTCATTTCAGTGGCTAGATTAGTGGTCACCAAGAAAGCTAGCTACTAAATGTGACTGTTTTAGTATAACTCAAACAGTATGTCACAACAACAGTAACTCAGCATATCATTTTGAGATACAGATAGCACATTGAAAAGAAATTTTCCCATCTAATCATAGAAGCGAAGAAATCAATGCTTTTTTATGAAGAATTATTTGGAAAAAGGAACCAACCCACATAGATCCACCCTGGTTTTATTTAAGTAAAATGAATGTCACCTTATATAGATGAATGTCCTCTTATATATTTTCAGTTTTGTTGAAGAGGTAAAACAGTGTTTCACTGTTGACATGTATCTTGCACATTTGATGGAAAATTACTGAAGAGAAGCAGTCACATTTCAGAGTCTCAAACCTATTAGAAAGTAAGAGCAGTTTCTCTCCATGGAATTGTTATTTTGAAAAAAATAAGCTAGATTATAACACTAGGGTGCTTGATTTCAAGTCCAAGTTTATATTGGGCCTTCAACAAGGTGTGGAACTATAATAGGATGTCGTGGTTTGATATAAGGTAGTTTATAAGTTTGATCCCTCCAAGCCCATGACATTCTACTGAGAATTCTCTGCTCTGATTTTTCTCAAGTGAGAAATGTGTATATGGGGTCATTGTTATACAATCTGAGTGATTAAAGAAAATAAATATGTGGGGCGCCTGGGTGGCTCAGTTGGTTGAGCGACTGCCTTCAGCTCAGGTCCTGATCCTGGAGACCCAGGATCGAGCCCCACATCGGGCTGCCTGCTCGGCGGGAGGCCTGCTTCTCCCTCTCTCACTCCCCCTGCTTGTGTTCCCTCTCTGCCTGTGTTTCTCTCTGTCAAATAAATAAAATCTTAAAAAAAAAAAAAAGAAAAAAAAGAAATATGAAACAATTACTACTGCATGGGAACATTTCTTGAGTGTCTATGCTATGGTATATCTCTGGCATGTTTGAAAATATTGCCATATATATATTGATACCCACAATAACTTTGGGACAGTATTGGCCATATTTAATTATCTTGGATTTTGGCTGTTCTACTCATATTGTTTTCAGAAAAGAGATGAAAATAAGAGCAATTATAATAAGAAGACCCAAGTCCCCTGGGGTTTTCTCTTCCGTGGGGAAGATTTCAGGGAAATCCCAACTTACGTGATTTAATAATGTCTTTGAGAGAGTAATTTCCAGAATACAAATAGTTCTAATACAGATTTTTTTCATTGCTTTACAAAATCCTAATTGCTTCACCATCTTTAATTACTACATTGCTGACTTGTGAATGAAGATCTATAGTGATCACAGCATATGTCCTTGGCATGCTTACTTTGGCAGACCCCGCTCCTTACTGTATCACATCCTAATTCTCATGAATTTATTTGCATCACATTAAATTGATTTTTTTATGTAAAATTTTTAGATAATTTTATTTTAAAAGAATAAATTATTTCTTTTGCTTTTGAGATTTAATTTTTTTGTATTTGCATATGAGCCGAGTATTAGTTGACATACATTTCTGTGGACATTATTTGTACATTGGTTTATTTTTAGTTTTGAAGCCAACAATAAACAAATTTGGTGGAGGAGGCCCTTAGAAAGCTCATAGTTCCTATGTTTTGTGTTTACCATATTTAATGCAAAAAATGCCCTGGCTGTGCAAAGCTGGTCTAAACTACTAGAGTTCTATATATGTCTAAGACAGTCACTGCATTTCATGGTTCTTATGGCAAAATTATTAAGTATTTGCTTCCATTTTTGTAAGGAGTAATGTTGAAATGCTTGGGCTTCTTGAGAGAAAATGCTGTCACCCTAAGGATAATATAACTGAGGTGAAACTGCTACTTAATATGGGACAAGTTAGTCTGCTACTAGTTTTTCTAACAGATAAAATGATCATTGGTTAATCACACATATACATACACACATGTATGTATGTATAACTTTTAAGATGACCATATTATATGTCTTTATAAAAAGGAGACAGAAGCCTTCCTACCCCCACCTACACTGTAGACACTACAGATTTAAAAAAAAGAAAAAAAAAAAGGTTGAACCTTGTGGATTGAAGATGAGGCAGGAGATATAAAACGGATTAAAGTTAAAATGAAGATAAATTCCTGAAAGCAAACAAAGGCATGAGAAAATGCAAAAAGCTTTCAAGGTTAAATAGAGTGATAATCTCAAAAGCCAAATTAATTTAAAGTTCTATTCAGTTTTATCACAACCTTTCACAAATAAGATCTTAAAGAGATACCTGGGTAAATACGATGAGCTGCTGCAGTGGTTCACCACAGGAATACCGTATCTGTCATCTGACTCCCTCTTTCTTACTGTTTTCCCCCCATGTAAAAAAGTCTCAGTTTGAGACTCTTTTCATGAATTACTGATATTTCGGTCATCTCAGTACAATGTGCATTTCATTTACAATTCAAATCATTGGTTCCATCAAGTACAGGCACCATTTGTTAATTAGAGAAAGAATATTCAAACTGTCTGAAAATGGTGAACACCCTAGTATAGGGTTCTATGTCAATGTGGCTGGATTTTGTGTTTAATATCTCCACAGAATAGCTAGTCTTACTGTGGTATTAGCTGACAATTTTTTTCTCTTCCCATTAATCTTTTCCTCTATACTTGCTGAGGGCTTTTGACCTGGTCACTCAGGGACTTGCCAGCCAGCAGTTGACCAGTATGTGTCTTTTGTTTTGTTTTCTGAGTGATCTGGTGGGTCATCAGGTCAGTGCCCAACTATATTAGAAATAATAGCTGTAAGTTAAATCATGGTGAGCCTTTTAAAAGCCCATAAAATGGGCAAAAAGCCATTTGATCATATGCAATGTTAAAAAAATACCCTGGTAGAAGTTTGATTGTGTGAAAAATAATTGGTGTGTATACTACAACTAACCTGCCCACTGACTCTTATTTTGTAGCAGTGTTGAGTATTTCTAGTCTTCAACAATACTAAATTTGATTGTTTAAGTACTAGGATAATCAGAAAGGGGTTTACAGTAAAGATAGTACAGAACATCTTCATTTGACTGCTAACATTTCTTTATAAGGTCACACTGTGCTTCCTGTAATTTCAAAAAGAAAGTATATACTGTGTTTGTATTGCTTGACTCTTTTCTAGTAGAAAGTATACCATGAGGAAAATTTATAGTTTAAGAATATTGTGGATAAGAAAAAATATCATATCCAAAATTAGAATTTGTGTAAAATAGAATGAATAATGTATTTATTCAAGAGTTGAGAAGTGAGCCTTATTTCCCAGTGGAATGTGGAGTTACTAACATGGAGAATGAAGGAATGATAGTTCAAGTTCAAGACAGCAGAAATTTAAGGAAGACAGGTTTTCAGGTATCTTATTACTTGTGAGAAATGACTAAACCTTTGAAAGTAGGACACTGAAGTGAGAAAGTAAATCTGGAGGAGGTATAAGTAGATATGTGACCTGCCAATAACTTTTTGATGTAGGGATAGAGCCAGAAAGTTGCTAAGTACTGGTAGTTGCTAGCCTGTGGTGGAGCCAGGGGTCTGTGTGGGGAGTAGCAGTTTCCAGAGGACTGGACTAGTCTTGCTCTGAGAAAAACATAATGGAGACTTAGTGTGGTTGGGGAAAGCAGAGGGAGAGCTCAGATAAGACTGTAGATGACAACAGTGATACTGAATTCTGGGTCAATTAGAGTGACAAGGTATGGGCTTATGAAATGCTGGATAATTTATAGCAGTGTTTCTCAGAATTCTCTTTGGCTGCCTGGAGGTACTTGAGAAGTGTCTTTAGAAGGAACATGGGCACAACATTAACAAACACTGAGCAACATAGAAAGAAAGTCATTTTCACATTTTTTTTTCTAATTAGAATAAGAAAAAAAAAGATGCTCAGGGTGGGACTAGTGTGTCTTTAAGAGCTCACTAAAATTTGCTTATCTCATATTTAATAACTGGAAAATGGGTCTTGGCGAACCACTGCATCTAGCTAGAGGTTTATGGCATTTTTTACCGACATACTGATTTTTCATTAAAAATAGAAGTAGACAGTTTTTTAATGTAAACTTATTTAAGTAAAAATAATGACTCCATTTAAAGTAAAAGATTAAGTGTGTAAGAGTCTAGGTGTTATAAGGATAATATAAAAGTTATGACTACAGTATGCAAATGAAGGCCGTTTGGCCAACATTGGTGGAGAGATGGTTCAAGTCCTCTTCTTTATGAGAGATCCTGGAGATACTTGGCCAACCAGTACATGCTAAAGCTTTCCTGTGTGTCTCCACCTTGTTAGTGGTCAGAACTCTACTTACTGGGGAGAGATAAAAAACAACAACAACAACAACTTCTGTTGTCAAAAGTAGGAAAAGCAATCAAATAGTTAAAGTGGAAGCTTGGATAGACATTCCTGTAATAAAAAAGTTAATACTATTTCACCCCAGGCACTCATACTTCATTTTCATACAAGTTAGCTTGCAATAGTAATGTTTTTGGTAAAAAAAGGGGAAAACACTGGCTTTTCTATTGGCTTTAAAAACATATCATGGTTTATTATACAGGTTGGGTATTTAAAAATAAAATATACTTAGTTGATAATACTTGGTTGAAGAAAAATAGCTAAAATTTGGGCTTTAAAATCATAAATATATTCCCTCATCTTCAATAAATCATAACATAAGCATGTGTCAAAAAATATTCCTCTGAGGAGCAATGATTCTTGAATAGTCTGGGCTGGTACTTAGGAATCTAGAATGGGATATATTTGGCAGGAGTTAGTCTCCTTACTCTGACTCTCATTTGCACTTTTCTTACAAAATGAGGGTCATTTAAGAAATTAAAGCTCACAAGTTATCTGACTTTTCAGCAAGAAACTAACTCATAAATTTAGAGGTTGCCACTTAAGTGGACAGTGAATGTAAGTGGATTATTTTATGGAGGTTTTGAGGCCTCTAATAACTTTCTATAAAGATTCTTTGATATATTAAGAGAGCTTTTACACAGCTGATTTATTTACTGCATGCTCTTTACCCTTTGCACCGATGACATTAAAAAAATGCCTTGAGTGCTAACTAAATCTAGAAGTGGCTGAGTTGAGTATGGTAAAGAAAAAAGTTGAGTTGAATGATAATCATTTAAGAATATTAAAAAGTAATATTTCTATATCCATTGGGCTCTGTTAGTGATAGATTGGTTCAAAGCAGATCTCAGTCAGCTGTAAGGTAATATTGGCCATTTTTGTGTCCACCTTCAGCCCTGCAATTGCTTTCTCTTCAGTGTACTTTGTTTTTCTTTTCTCCCTAAACACTTTTGTTCTGTATTGCAGTTAGTGGTGGATGCATCGGTCTTTTTTGATAGGTTTTTAAGCTCTGTATCTAATATATCTTATTCAGCTCCCAAGACACTGTCTTACAGATAGTAGCCTTTCAATCACTGCTTTTTGAATTAAATCTTGAGAACTATTTAGTCTGCATCAGGAAATAAGCAGACTGCCTAGAGCCTCAGGTGCCATTCCAGCTTTACCACTTGCTAACTGAGTGGCCTTGGAAAAGTTACTCAGTTTCTTTAAGGCTTAGTTTCTCCACCTGCAAAATGGGCTAATAATAGTACCTGTCTCTTAGAGTTGCTGTGATGGTTGAATAAATTAATTTATGTCAAGACTTAGAACAATGTGTAGAGCCATATATAGGATACATGTAAGGGAGTTAATACATTTGAGATATTTGATTTTGGTGATGATATTCCAGTACTTTTTTCAGAGACTACTTAAAAGAATTATAGATTACAGCAGTAGAAAGCAAACTGTATTGAAATCCTGGAGTCTATATTTTCATCTTGTTTTTATTGGTATTTATGTAACCTTATCTTGATCAAGATTTCATGGGCTTGATTCCTCATTTAGAAATGAAGGTGTTTGTTTATGGGTGCCTTGGTAGCTCAGTGGGTTAAGGCCTCTGCCTTCAGCTCAGGTCATGATCTCAGAGTCCTAGGATCAAGGCCCACAACAGGCTCTCTGCTCAGCAGGGAGCTTGCTTCCTCCTCTCTCTCTGCCTGCCTCTCTGCCTACTTGTGATCTCTCTCTCTGTCAAATAAATAAACAAAATATTTTAAAAAATGAAGGTGTTTGGACTTGATGTTTCTAAAACTCCTTCCAGTTTAAAAGTTTAATGATTATCATCCTGTTTATTCTAATGGAAGGCATTTTAAAAATACAAATTAATATATGAACCCTTAGGATATTGCATAATCTGTGTATGATAGATTATACTTGATTAAAAGTTGAAAAATATTAAGGTCTTATTGAGACCACAATTAAATAATCTTTTAATCTGTATAAACCTCATTTAAATAAATGGAAGTAAGGTGTATGTTTATTTTATAGAATTCAGCATTTTTATCTGCTTAGCAAAAGTTCAAGCTAAACAGATGATTTATCAGGTGAAGTGATTAACCAGATATTGGTAGAACTGAATAAAATGCTGTGGAAACTTAATGAATGCGTCCTTTTCCCAGGGACAGTTTACTAATGCTTTGGTGACTTCTTTGGATCCATTATGCTTCTGTCTGGATAAGTGCCGAAAGGTTGAGCTGTTCTTCTGGAGTTCTCTCCATGACTTGGGTTCCAAAGCAAATTGACATTTAAATCTTGGTGACTGGAAAGTAGAAATGACCCATTCCATCAGGTTGTCCTTGAAACCCTGGATTCGAAGAGATTACCCTGGATTTTTCGTAGTTCTGAGTCACAACACATGATTGATTAAAACTTCTTTTTACTCTAAATACCTGGCAACTATAACCCTCTTCTTTCCACTCTGTTGAGTTTTAAAGTGATAACATTGACTGCTATCTCTCATTTTTGGGCCCCATTCACTCTCAAACCATTGCAATCCGATTTCTGCCTTGCCACTTCATTGAAACTGCTTTGGCAAAAGATAACACCTTCAAAATTGTTAACTCCAACGGATATTTTTATCCTTTTTTTTTTTAATCTACAGCTTTAGACTGCTACATTCTCCTGTTCTAAACTTTCTTTAAATGAATGTACTTCCTTTGCTCTGTACATTCATAACTTCTTTTCCTTTCTTACTGAAGGGTCCTTCTTCTTTGAGACTTTGTATTATGTTTTGAACCTTAATTTTATCCTCAAACTCAAAATATCCTGTGAGCTTTACTTTCAAAAGATACCTGAATCTTACCAGTTCTTATTATCAGTCTAAATTACCATCATTCTCTCATGAATAATGGTATGACCTTCAAAAAAAAAAAAAAGACATCAACATTAAAAGCTTGTTTTTGCTTTTGCCCCATATCGTAGATTTGATAGGTAACAGCAGAGTAGGTTTATTAAAACATAAGTCATATTACTTTGCCAACTTAAACTTCTACTGGCATAATATTTTTCAAAGTAAAATTCCTCACAATGAAGTCTACATAATGTTTATTAAAGTTCTACTCTATGTGGCTTCTTATTCTCTCTCTGACATCTCTTCCTTCTACTTTCTTTCTCATTTGTAGTATTTTTCATCCATACCGACCCATGTTGTTTCCCAATCCAAGCACACTCATAACTCAAGACCTTTACATTTGCTATTTTTCTTGGAAAGCTCTATTCCTAGATATTCATATGACACACCTTCTTACTTTAGATCTTTGCTCAAAAATCACCCTAAAACTAAAGCATTTCCTAACCATGCCATATAAAATATTTGATTTTTCTCAGTTGTACTTATCTTCATCTTATTATATTTTTGGTGGAAGCTAGATATTTTGTCTTTACTTTTGTCCTAAGCTTCCTGAAAAACATTTCTACTTAATTGGTCTTACAGACACCTTGAATGCACATATTAAAAACTTAAGCACATTTTATGCCCCAGAAATATCTACCTGTAACCTGAACAAAACCTTTGACATCATGCTTCTGTGTAATTATTTGTATTCTTTTTTCTACTTGTAATCCTTTTTCACTTGCTAATTCCTACCCATACTGTAAGATCAGATTTCACTTCTCACTTCTCGTAGTTTTTTATTAGCATTATTTCCACTCTTAGAATGGCTAATTGCTCCTTCTCTGTCTTTCTGTAAAATTTTGAGCTTATCTTTAACCACTATATGTATTGAATTATAGCCATTTGATTTATTTAATTATCTCTCTCCCCCAATAGGCTATAATCTCTTTAAGGATAGGGATTGTGCTCTACATATCTTTCTCTTCCTAGAACTTTGTATTGTCCCCATAGAAGGCACTCAAGAGTGTTTCTTAAACTGATTAGAATTTTAAGGAAACTACTAGGCCAAAAGGCCAGATGAGAAGAGAAACAGGAGAAAAGGAACTTTGTGCCCCAACCTGACTCATTACCAAGAATAATCTTTATGCATCTCCAAAAGCTTGAAGTCTTGGGGACTCGAAGTAAGGCATAGGGGTAGAATAGGATTGGCATGAAATTTCTACCTTTGGTGAGAGATGCACTTGAAGAAAGGAAAGATAATAGAAGTAAAACAACAGAGCCTTCTTCTCTTAACAGTTTCACAACACTGTCAGGTGGCTGGCCCAGCTTTAGTAGTCCTCTTGGGTGGTGGCAGAATGATAAATTATACAACAGTGAATTCTTAGATCCAGAAGGATCTTGCAAATAGAAGGAAAATAGAGAACAACATTATGTTTCCGAGACATGTCATGAATAAACAATATAAATAACAAATTTTCAGTATATTTTAAATGTATAGATAATTGGATAATTGACTTCCTTTAATGTGTGGCTGTTTTCTTATCCTTTTCTGCTTAATGGCAAATAAATGAATGTTGAATTGAGGCTTAGAGTAGATAATTCAGTGGTTGATGTTTCCATACCTAATAATTACAGAGTTAGAATAGAAATCTACTTCTGACTCCAAATATTTGCTTTTTGTTTAATCTCTTGCTTCTTCAGAAAGAAGTGTTTCCAATGACATATATTCAAGTTCTGGCTTCCTTCCTTACTAATAAATCACATAACTTACTGGGTTCAGCATCCTGATTTTTGAAATGACTGTAATAATATTTGTACTACCTAGCTCCCAGAGTTGTTGTGAAGCTCCAATGAAAACTACAAAGTGCTACATGGAGGTATTGTTTTTAAGATCGCCATAAAAATTGGAGACTATCTTATTGGTATGTTGTCATCTCATTTAAATATGTATTATTTGATGTTTAGTGTATTAAAATGACAAACAATATTTACTTTAACTAGGTTAATGTTATTTTGTTATTATTACCTCAGAATAAGCAATCTACTTGGTAAATTAATTATGAATATATTGAAACCCTTCTCTGAGACAGTGTCCACACTCAAAACCTCAGGGTCCACACTCAAATGCCAATTATGATGAGGATGTATTCTTTTGTTTCTGCTGGTGGCTTATGATTTCTGAATAGATTCCAAGAAGGAATCATGTTATATTGATTTCCTCTTGCAGTAGGTTGTTGTATGGCCAGCTTGGAATGCATACTTGATTGTAGGAGTTCATAATATTTGTTAGAGGAAGCAGATCTATCTTTATAATAAGCACTTTGCAGAGCATTTTTTCAGGAAAAAAATTCTAAGTTTTTACTAGACTATTCAATGAATTATATAGTCATTCATTTACTTATTCAACAAATAAATACTGCGTAGCTATTAAGTGCCAATGTTTTAGGCATTTGGAAATATCTCTGAACAAAATTGAGTTTCCAGCTTTTTGTTTCAGTAGGGGGAGACAAACATTAAACAATTAATATAATAAATGAGTATATTACATAGTATGCTAGAATGTGAAAATTAATATGGAGAGAAAAGGAAAGCATGGTAACAGGGATCCAGAGGCTGAACTTACGTACTCATTTAGCCAAATAGTGAGTAATTAAATGTACAACTGCAAAGAAGGTAGTATCTAATTCATACTGTACTAGCAGTACTTAGAGAAATCCAAATTGTATCTTGAAAAAACCAGCAAAGGTGGTGATGATATCAGGAAATGAGGCTAGTTAACAGATTGCTAGTGGGTATGTGAATTATTCCAACTTGTCAGTAAGATAATCTGATGTTCTCTATTAAATTTATAATGAACAACTATTTTACCAACTTCTGTGAATCCATCTTGCAAAAGGGAAAATATTAGTATATAAGGAGTTTAAGGGTGTTTATTCCAGCATTGTCTGTTGTTGCAAAAGAAGGAAAGGAGGTGATTGGGTAGGAACCAATGCATAACTAAAGCAGAAGATGAGCATGCATTTGAATATTACCCTTTAATAACCGAATCCATGAAATTTCATGGATAATACCAGAGAAAACAGAATTAAAGAACAATTGGGATTTTGAGGAAGTATAATTGATATCCTTAAAGAGATAAAATAAACTAATGTAACCAGGAAACAATGACAGGCTTAAAGAATTAACCGGTTAGAGATAATCAAAATAAAAAGCTCAGTAAATGGGCTAAACAGTTGAATAATCAGAGATGAAGATTAAATTAATGATTAAGAATAAGAAGATGCAACAAAGGAGTTTACCTAGAATTCAGCACAAAAGACAAAAAGATGAAAAGTATGAAAGAGATAATTCATTTAGGTTAAAAAATTGATATATTCATTTAAAAGATTTTCAGGAGTCTCCGGTTATTGTGAAATGAGGCACTATGAGCAGCATCGTCTCCCATGACACACTGTACAAGGCCAGGAGTCAGGGCCGGTGGGGGTGGGGTAGAGGGAGGGGGTGGGAGGGAAGGTCCTGTGTAGCAACCAGGAGTTTTTTGGAGACTGCTGAAAGTTTTTGGAGATGGTGGAGCTGCAGATCATCTTGAGGAACTCTGACCCTCAGAAGGACAAATCCTTCTTGGGTACCATCAGCCTTAAGTCCACTCCCTGCCCTGAGTTCTCTGTATGTGTTTTGGGGGACCAGCAAAATTGTGATGAAGCCCAGGTTGTGGATATTCCCCACATGGACATTGAGGTACTGAAGAAACTCAACAAGAATAAAAAATTATTCAGGAAGCTGGCCAAGAAATATGATGCCTTTTTGGCCTCAGAATCTCTGATCAAGCAGATCCCACAAATCCTGAGCCCATGCCTGAATGAGGATGACAAATTCCCTTCTTTGCTGACCCGCAGTGAGAACATGGTGGCCATAATGGATAAAGTGAAATCCACAGTAGATTCCAGGTGAAGAAGGTGCTATGTCTGGCAGTGGCTTTTGGCCATGAGAAGATAACAGATGATGAGCTTGTGTATGACATCCACTTAGATGTCAGTTTTCTGGAGTCATTGCAAAAGAAGAATTGGCCGAATGTCTGGGCTTTGCACCATGGACAAGCCCCAGCACCTTTGGCACAGCTTAATAAACTGTAGTGCTACCATTAAAAATGACACTAATAAATAATTAAAAGATTTCCAGGAGGAGGAAATATTCTGTGACAGTACCTGTGCCTGTGTATCTCTATACCTGTATCTTCTCAAACATTGGTTATTTTTAATTTAAACTGTTTCTTTACAAATCCAATAAGTTAAAAATTATGAATAACATTGAGGTTGAACATCATTTCTATATGGAGTAGATATATGTGTATATATATATATATTTTTTTTCTTTTCCCTCATCTATTACCTATTTGTGACCTTTGAGTTTTCTGTTAAATTATTGCTTTTTAAATTTATAAACCTTCTTTTTCATGAAAGGGATAATAATCTTTTGCCCATCATATAAGCTATTCATATATAATCTTTGTCATTAAAAAATTAGTCATGATATACTTCATCTTTGAGATTTTTTCCACTTATTTAAATGTCAGTATTTTCTTTTATGTTTTCTGAATCTTATGAGTATCTTAAAAAAGTATTCCCTTTTGCTTACCCCCTGAAATCTAGCCTATATTTTATCTAACTCCTTTATAGTTTACTTTTTCAGGTTTCGATCTTAAATCAATTTGAAATGTATGTTTAATTACCATATGAATTAGGTAGTTCACATATTAAGTCTGTGTGTATGAGTTAAAAATTTGAGCTCCCTATTATGTTTATTTCATCTCTT
>PITA01030868.1:0-15967 GCA_004023965.1 Spilogale gracilis | reverse complement strand
GCCACTTCCTAAACGCCCAGGGCCTCGGCCTTCTCGTCCTCCTCCCCAGCGAGGCCCTGGGAGAGCCTGTGAGCAGGGTGGACAGCGGGGAGGGGGTAGTCCCAGGGACCAGGAGTTTCCAGATGATGCCCTTCAGATGCCTGGGTTCAAGGCCGGCGGGGCCACCTGCTGGCCAGGCGCTGTGGGCACGTGTAAGAACTTCTCTGTGCCTTTGCTGGCCTCCTCACTTGCTGGTAATGCCAGAACCCACTCCGCTCCTGGTTGTGCAGAGACCCGGGGTGCATGTGGGGCTCTGGGTGAGGGTCACCCCTCATCCCGTGTTGCTGCGGGGAGAGCCTCGGAGCACCATGGCCTCTCAGAGCCCGGCCGTGCGTGTCCACGTCACGCCTCAGTCCAGAGGCTCACAGGAGGTGAAGGTCAGGGCTTCCTCCAACAGCCCCCCAGGGGGCCAGGCGTCATCCCCTCCGCACTGTCCAAGGCAGAGAGTCCTGTTGGCCTGGCTAGCGGGTCCATTTCCCAAATAGGACTCACCATGTGAGGTGACTGTTACTCTTTGGTGTTGTTTCTCAGGACCAAAAACAGAAGTATGTGACTGTATTTCATGTACCCTCATGTTGTAAGCAAGTTTTAATCACCAGGAAAGGAAGTGAAAGTCCCAAGTTCAATGCTAAGCCCATCTCTCCCATGAAAAGGGTAGAAGGTCATTGCAGGTGGAACATGATTGGGGTACGAGGGGCCTCACGGTGTCAGTGCATGGCCCAAGCCGTGCATCTGGGTTGAGGACCTCTCTCTGGAAGGGTTTCATGACCAGATCATCCTGGAGACGGCAGCACAGACTTTGATCTTTGGCGTTATTTCTCTTGCTGGGCCATAATTTCTTCTCATCTACACTCTGTTCTCTTCCATTCTGTTGTGTTTGGGGGCTCATTTGCTGGTTGTTCACAGAATCTTACAGAATAACTCACATCCCTGGAGAGCTCATGCTGGTCATCTGTTCTTTTTGGAATCTGCTTCTTGGGAGGAGCTCTGCTGGTGTTTTCAAAAGGTTCCTTGCTGGCTTTTTCCAGAATCTGATAATCTTTTAACCCCTTTTTGGTTCTTGGTGTGACTCTTTTTGAGCTTTTGCTAAATCCATCGTTGATCCCCTGATAGCATTGATTTATGGAGTGTACCCAAAGAAAAATATGGTCATTATGGGCTCTCTCTGAGACTTCAAAACAACCTGACCTAAGTCTGCAAGCCTGGGTCAGGTAGCCAGTACCACCCCAATCTTACCGACTCCATCTGTAGCTTTAGACATGAGGGTTCTTCTAAGATTATGGGGACACTTTAGTGTTTTGGCTCCAATGGGTCAGGCAAGTCAGAAGTAGACTAGGCACTCCTTTAGAAGACTTGTTTTCTCATGGTCTTCCTATTTCTCCAGGAGTAATGGACTTCATTTATTTCATTCACTGATGTTTCGATTCCTTTATGTCTTGCTGATTAGAGAGTGTCACTAAGTAGCTGCCATCCAAGGTCCAAGGAGTGGCCAGTGAGACATGAGCCTCCCCTACAGAGGGTTTGTACCTAATTTGTTGGGTTTTGCTTGAAGCAAAGACCTGCCACCTTCCTCACCCCCATGGCATCTCACTTCTTGAAGTAGTCATCCCACCACACTGACTATGTCCCAGTGCCCCAGGGGTACCAGATGGACTCATCAATAAGAGTTGAGTTTGTAGCGTGTTAGGAAGGAATGAATCAGAAGAAAAGCAGGAGCTAGAGAGTCTCTATGTGTCCAGAATTCTTTATACCTTTCTCCAGGGGGACAAGTGATTACCTGGCCAATAGCCAGCTCCTACTCTAATTGAATCTCAGTGAGACCTTTGTGTCCACTCATTCCCTCCCTCTGAGACTCATCTACGGGCATCTCCCAGGATCTGCTTGCTCTCTGAGTCCATGTTGCAGAGGGAACCAACCTGACAATGTTCCTTGTCTTCTTCCAGTTTGGCCTGTCTCCCACTCCATCCTATTTGTGCACTGTTCCCTATGGAGTCAGAAAATGTCCCATGCTTTAGAGGTTAAAAAAAAAAAACTGGGCTCAGGAAGAGTGGTCTTCACAAGAGCACGTGGAATTGGCAGTGAGGTAAGACCTCAACTCCAGGGCTTAGTAATACTGGGCAGCCTCCCAGGGATTCCTGATGTCCAAGAGTCCCAATGAGATAGGACAGATGGGGGACCCAAGGAGAGTCATCTGAGCCTGCCACCTCCAAAGCCCCACCCAGTGCCTGTGGTATCCATGGTGATGGTAAATAAACTTGACCTGTTGCCCCTACCATTGCTGCCATGTCCCCTCTCATCCTATTCCTTGATGAATGTCCAAATGTTATCAACAGAATTGGGGAGTGGAGCCCAAAGGTGAGGGACCAGGCCCTGGAAGGGGCAACGTTGCAGTCTGGAGGCATGGAGGTTCAGAGGCTCTGAGTTTGGGGTCTTCCAACCTTGGGAGGAAAGTAGCAGTGCCCAGGGGAACAGGGGATTGCGGACCAAGTCTGTAGTGGGAAGCAAGATTATAGGCATAGTTTGAAGAACAATGTTTATGTGGTCACAGCACACAGAGCTGGGACTGATTGGATCTAAGTCTGGGTACTGGAAGGTTGTCCAAGAACAAGGCAGACATGTGGATCAACGTGGGCTCTCCCAGGCCCTGGAAACCCAAACAGCAGCAGGGACGGTGCGAAGGGGACGCCAACATGGAGGAAGGGAAAGAAAAAGTGATTTGTATACATTTTCAAAATCCCAATGACAAATTCCCATTTTAAGAGGCAGATAGCTCTACAAGATGCATAGAGAACCTCCTCTTCCTCTCCCCACTGTCTGATCTCAGACTGAAGTGTTTCCTATTTTTAAAAAACCACCTTCCGCTCTCCATCTCCTCCTCTACCTCTGATATTCCTTCCTTAGTCTCTGGTATCTATACATTGGCCTCTTGCTTGTAGAGATGACTGCTTTATTAACTTTACAAAGTGCTTTATTAATGTGATTGAAAATGTTTGGTCATACTTTTCATTTGCCGGTGGCAACATTTTGGGTGGGGGGTGCTTTTCCTGTCCTTCTCATCTCTAATTCAACTTGTGCTCATCCTTTTTAGAATATGTGAATGAGTTGAATTTACTCATACTCAATTTTTGTAGAAGTTTCGTGTGGGCTGTGTCCCAAGTTCCAGCACACTTTATTGTGTCTTGAGGTTTTGTGTGTGGTTATTTTCACCCATCTGAAGGAGAATGAAATATCTATGCGAGGTCTTATAATATGTACAGTAAGCTATAGTGAGTAATAATAAACTACCTGTCCCAACTCTCAGCTTAAGAAATAAACCACCGTTATCTGATAGCCTCTGTGTCTCCCTCTCTCACACCCAAGGTAACCACTATCCTGAATTTTATTAGTCACTTGCTTTTCTTTATAATTTTACTATGTTTTTGGTATATTCTCAGAATTCATTAACAGTTTGCATGCCCTAGAACATTATATATAAATGATTTTTGTCTGGATGTCTATCTTAGGTCACTATTGGTCAACAATATCACAAAACAAATCACCCCAAAGCTCAGTGGGATGTCCCAATAAATATTTACTTCACAGCTGTGTGCCTGAGGGCTGGTCAGTGGCACTCAGCTGAACTTGGGCACAGGGTCTAGGCTGTGTCCAGATCTAGTCCACATATGTCTGAACTGTATGACCCTCTGATTCCCTGAGGCGTGCTCTTTGGGCTGCAAAAGACAAGCACAAGGGAACAAGACCAAAGCCATTGGCCAAAGCCAGACCTATGGCCTAGGCTAAAGTCAGGGTCAAACTTATATTGTGGGGTTGTTCCATTTTAGAACATGTAGCTGTGGCATGTTTTTACTGATGTATATTTTATTGTAAAAGCGATTTTTCCATTGTTCTCATAATAAACATTTGAGTGGTTTCCAGATTTTACTAATGAAGAGAATACTATTGTGGACAATCTTGCAAACACGTGTCCTATGGCCGATGTGTGAGAATTGCTATGGATTATTTCACTAGTTAGTGTAGTTATCCAAAATTTTGAGATAAGGTGGAAAGATGATGATGTGACATTTTATTAAGTCTATTTACAGGTCACCTGATTCCCATGGAATGAGACTTTGTTAATTGCTCTTGCAGTTGATTGGGGCTAATGTTTTCTAACTCCCTAATGTTAAAGGTTTACTCGTAGAAAACTGGTTAGGTGTGTTGATTTTAAAGTTAGGAAAGGAGGTAACATCAAAAGTTAAGAGTAGTTTCCTGGTGTGGCGCACAGTTTATATCTAACTTAGCAATTATGTGTTGGCATTTTCCCCATAGGTTATATAAAAACATGTCAAAAAAAAAAAACCACACCACTCATTTCCTCTCTGACTTAGTGTTGCATTATGCTGTTTTCTTTATTAATGAGTTGAAGAAAGTCTTGGCATATGTTTGCCGTTTATATGAGAATTGCTTTTAGTCATCTGAGAATGATACATCTATATATCTAGGAGTAGCATTGCTGGTTCACAGGAGATCACATTTAAGCTCAAACTATTTTGCATGAGTGACTAGATCAAGACCCCCCCGACACAGACACACACATACCAGTTCAAGAATAACTCACCTTACACTATGGCAGGCATAGGTCTGGTTCTAAAAATAAGCTGTCCCTTCTGCATTCATCAAACAAACTGCTTCCTGCAGATTTGGCTTCACCCATGCAGCCTCACTGGGCTCCTCTCCCTTCTCTGTTGGGAAACAGGTCGAGGGAAGTTCCCACTGGACCTGTGTCCCCCATTCCCCATCTCGCAAGGAAGGAGTTTGGTTTTGCAACTCAGGATGCCTCTCTCTCTTCGAAGGGGACATTTTGCAGCTGCTTCTGCATTCTGCATCATTGAGCGTCTTCCGTGCTCAATCCAGGCTCAGTCTCTACAGGTTTGGCTCTTCTTCCACTTAGTCTGTGGTTTGGGTTTCAGTGACCATGTGAAAGTAGATGAGTAAGCGGGTCAGAATCTTGGGCTGCTATCTTCAGGGACAAAAGCATAGTCATACCTACGGGCTGGCCATTGTTGGGGGGCAATGGGTGAGGCTTTGGATTCACTCCTTTCTGCCTCAAATCACCCAACCCACTCACCTCACACTGTGCTCCTCTCCATTCCTGTGTCCTGTCCTCTTAGATTCTTAGTTCATGGTTATCCCATCTTGTCTCGTCCCATTCTTTCTCGTTCTTTTCTATCCAACACATGTCAGCAGGGCATTACCTGCAAGCCTGAGTGAGCAAGCCCTGAGTCCTACCCTCACCCAGCAACCTCCCTGCCCTCTCTCCCTCCTCTGGGCCCCCAGCGCACCTGCATATCCAGCCTTCCCTGTTGTTCCGCTCCAGCTGGGCTCAAACCCCATGCAAGGCTCATGTGCCTATAGAGTATCAGCCAGCCCTACAGTTGTTGGCAAAGAAGACTTGAAGCCAGGAATTAAATAAAAAAGGATCATTATTCCCAGTCTCCCCTCTGCTTTCCTAGCCTTCTGTCCACAGTCCCCTCTCACTCACATGGCCATACTGGTTCTCTGAGTACTGAATAGGCTCTGACCCATGGGCCTGAGCTGAAAATAGAAATAGCACTGTGGGAGGAAGGAGCTAAGGAGGATTTTTCCCAAGTAATCTTCATACTTTCCTGGTTGAAAATGTAGAACATTCCTACTTGGATCATTCAGCCAACATCCATCCATCCATCCATCCATCCATCCACCTATCTATCCCTTCTTCTCTTAGAGCTTGTGTTGTGTTCTGGTTTCCACAGTAATAAGCTTACCCAAATATTTTTTGGAAGATATACTTTTTAAAACATCAATCTGAAGCAGGGGCTTCTTCCATCTTGGCTGCTCAGTAGTGGCATAAAAGATTGGATTGTTATCATTATAGACTAGCATTCTTGCCTCTACATGGATGACCCTCTGTTTTCTATTTCCAGCCCTGATAAATCTCTTGGGCTTAGATTTATGCGCCAACTGCCTCCTTGAGCTCTCCACTTGGTCACCTAATGAGCATCTACACTTTTCAGTGTTTCCGTTGTCAAGGGGCATCGGTTTCCTCATCTGAAAATGGGACCCTCAAAACCACCTACACATCATAGGATTATAGGGGCAAAAAGAGGCAACATGCTTACAAAGGGGCTAAGCGGGTAATAAACACTTGTAACAGTGGAGCCAATCAGGAAACAGAAACCACAGAGTGATTCAAACATGGAATTTCAATATAAAGACTAGTTAAGCTACGATGACATAAGATGTACAGAGAGCTCTGTAGGGTGGGGCTCCTAGAGGGGACTCAAAAACCTGCCCACTTGGCTGATCAGGCCTGAGGCCACCAGAACCAACAAAAGACGTTCTTTAATCCCACAGTCCTGCCCAAATCTGATCCTCCTTTTTTGTGTGTTCTCAAGGAAGACTTTCATACTTTTCAATTCAACCATTACAACTTTCCAGAAGGCTAAGAAATGTTATCATAGATTTAACAGAAAGAATATCCAAGAAAACCGGCAATCTCATTTAAGCCACTATGAGATGGTATGCATAGAAACTGGGTTCAGTGTCAAATGGCAGTCATGAAATTGTTACAAGTTACCAGTGCAGCAATTGTGCACGGATTTAAGGGCTCTGGGAACAGAAGTGGTCGCCAGTGGCTCCCTTTGAGATGGAGCTCGGAAATGTGTCCCAGGTCAAAGAGAAAAAGGCTGAGGAGGCAGTCAGTGGGAAAAGAGGGACCGATAGGGTTGCAATTTCCTGAAATAAGGCCTTTTAGGTGTGATTTGATGGTTCATTAGTTGTATGTGAATGAGTACCTTTGATTAAAAAAAAACAACAGAATAGAGCCTCTTTCCAATTCTAAATGCCCGTGCCCCTGGGGCTCAGGCCCCACCTGCCTGCCCCAGCTCCTAGAACTATCCCACCAGCAAGAAAGTCTCCTAGTGCTTCCTAGAACCAGGACTTCCTAGAACACTGGTGGGTGTTCCATTGGCTGGCCCTAGCTGTGCACGCCGAGGACAGAGGAACCGCTGCGCTCATCCAGCCATGCTTCCTTCTGCAGTCCCCAGTCTCTGAACTTGAGGCCCCATGGCTGAGCGCATCCTACCTCGGCTGCTGGGTTCACGTCCACCACTAAGCCCAGCTCCTCTCCAGTGACTCACTGTCTGCTGAGAAACCGGACCTTTTGTTGATCTTGTTTCAGACTCCCCACAGGCTCTGCCTAAACTGCAGTTTAGGGCAACCCCCCCCACACCAGGGATGGGGATGGGGGGGGTTGGTGAGGCCTCTATGTAGATCCCCTAGCCTTTCCTAGTTCTCTTCTTTTCACACAGCTGTGGCTTCTGTTAACTTTAAAAGTTATTTCACCAGCAAAAATAGGTTTGTTCAGGTATAGCAAGGAATTGCAATTCAGGACATGCAAGCTGCGGCAAAACTGCAGGCAGGTTCAACAAAGGAGAGAAACATTATTTTACAGAAAAGGAAGAAGTTAGGAAGGGATGCTCTGAATGAAAGTCCGTTGGAGAAAAGCAGGAGTGTTTCTCCCTGGCTTAGTGGCAGGGGCTTCTTACAAAACATTCTATGTGCATCTTTTCCCCGTTGGGCCCTGTAGTTGATCTTTCTTGACGATCAGTCTGTTGGGGTTTGTAATTGACCAGGCTTCCTGTAATTGACTTTCAGTGCTCTGGCTCCCCCTGCTGGCGTCCCCACTCCACCTTGTCAGATCTCCCCTAACTTCCACACACCCCTAATAAAAATCCTTTCAAATTTTGTCTATTCTTCATGTCCGCTCCTCAGAGGAAGTGGGTAAGAAGACGCCCTCTACCCCGCCCCAACCCCTCTTGCAGTGGTTTGAGAGGCTTCTAGAGAACAACCCTGTCTCTTGGCACCCTGGGGACTATCCCAGGTCCCTGGGTGTGCGCAAACAGTCTCCAAGGATTGTACCACCTCAACTAGGATGTCAGGATGGCAGGCTTATGGGCTGCTTCTGCCTGGAGAGTTTACCTCCATCACTGGTGCCCACCTGGGGAATCAACAAGAAGCACTCTGCACGGTGCAGCCAGACCCCTTTTGTCTCCTTCCTGCACCTCTGCGGTCCTTCGCTAGAGAAACATCACACATGGACCTGTCTTCTGTGTGTGGCTTTCTATGTGCCAGATACTGAAAAAGAAAAAGGTAAGAGACTATTCCTTCCTTTTAGGAGCTCATGCTTCCCTCGATGAGCAGCCATTCCCTTCTCACCTCTTCCCCTTGCTCAGCGCAGCCACTCTCCAGATCATGGTGTTCAGACCCCCCGCTTCTGAAAACACCGTGGTTGCTGCCTCTGCTCAGTCTCACTCGACCCCTTTTCTCTGCCTCCTCGGAGTCTCCTGTGCTTCCCACCCACCCAACTCCTACAGCCCTGAGACCGGTGATGAAAAATTGCATTTCTGCATCTTTCAATTGCTTGTGGATGGTAGGAATACTTCATAAGTCAAAGTGCTGAATGTATTTCTCAAACTTTGCTATGAAGGATCCAGAGTCTTAAAATAGCCTCTGCTTTTCAAAGCATGTTCCCCTACCAGGAGGAAGGAAAAAGATAGTCACCCATCCTTTTGACTACTGAGTTTCCATACGCACCCTTCAAAACATATTAGAACTTACATAAAACAATGCAATATCTCTATTTCCACCAAAAAAAATACAGGTTTATTTTGGTATCTGAAGATATTCTCAATTAGTCTCAGCTCTGTATCTGGTGGAGTGACCCCAAAATTCTGTGCCTAGAGGGGCTGAGTGCTCAATCATCCTGATGCCTTTTATTTCCAGTAGTTCCATTAACCTTTACAATTGAACATGAAAGCAAGGAGACACCCCAGACAATCCCCTGGGCTTCTAACACAGCCCTCCTCCTCCCCACTGGGTAGCAGCAACCATATTACCCTTGGAGTCAGGATCAATCACACTCGACAACAAATCCTCTATTGTTTGTTGGTTCAGTAGGATAAGGAGTCTATTCAAGGCAGAAGTCTCCTTTTTAATTCAACAGAATAATTTCTGTGTCCCTTGATATGAACCCACTGGGGACTAAGCCTCTATACGACCAGAGCTCTAAGTGGCTGGGACAAGGTGCAAAAATTCTGCAAGTGGGTTGCTAGGTGTAATTGTCAAAGGAGCCACACCCAGTTCTACTCACCCCCATTCCCAGCCCTGGGGATCCTGGCTATGGGGAGACAATACCATGTAATGGTCTCTGCTTCAAAGCGTAGGCTGTAGCAGGTAAAACAGAGCCCATCCTCACAGGTGTTGTCTCCCAGCTGATGCTGCAATAGAACCTCAGCCATTCCACCCTTCAGTTAGGCAGCCCAATTCCAGGTGATGGCGTGTGGGGAGGAAACAGTCCCACCGGCAGGAGCCCATTGCTGAACGTCCTTTGCTGTGAAACGAGCTCCTTGAACAGACATGACAACTGATTGCTGTAAGGGTGGGGAAGACATCCTGCGAGTCTGCCGACAGTGTTGCTGGCGAGAGTGGCACAGCAAGGCAGGTAAACCCACTGTCCTTCGGGATCACCCGCCCCACCCCTATAGCGCTGCAGGGGCCACTTGTGTGTTACAGCTCTTTGTGCAAACCCAGCTGCAAACCCGATTCAAGTGTTTTACTCGGCTAGGCAGTCTTCAGGAACACGTCATAGGAACATGTCATGAGGCCAGAGGCGTGGATTGAAGGAGAGGATCAACGCAACAGGGGTTCCTATCAAAGGAATCCAACCACCTGCTCTGTCTCCTCATATCTTTCCGACTTCCTCAAACTTGATCTCTTGTATATCCTTCTCATCTGATGACAAATGCTTCCGCCCATGCCCATCCTTCTGGGTGAGTGTGTTCATGCTGGGGAGTTCGGGCCACGGGATTCCAAGATGTGTTAGAGTTAGGGGTTCAGTATCGCAAGGCCCAGTCGCAAGCCAGAAGCTGAATTATTTGCAGAAAAGGATATAGATGTCTTTAAAGATCTTAGAGATGAAGCTGTCGTTCTCCTAGTCAAGCTTGTGCAAAGCTCTAGACACCAATGATATTTACCCCCAAACACATCGTGAATATCTTATCGGATCTGCTGGAACCTGAAGAACCAAGGATAGAGCAGCGTCTACTAGAGCCCGAACTTCCCACAGAGCCTTCCCTTTCTCCAGTCCTAATGGTAACAGGCAGCCTTATCAGCGTCTCTATAGATGGGTCCAAAAAAGTCCGCGCATCTGTGGTATGGGTTGCCTCCAGAATCCCAGAAGGCCCACTAAGAGTTGGGTCTCTTTGATCATGGTGGATGGTACAAGGTGCAGAAACTTGTCTTTTGCTTTGGAAGACATCTCAGCATGCTACTTCTGAACCCCCAGAAACTTCACTTGGGTGACAGACTCCTGAATTTTCATGGTCTGTGTCTTCCACAGTGTGGTTCACACATCCTAGAAGAGGCATCTCAAGTATTTGCTACTTTGTTCACCAAATCCTATCAGCATGATGTCAATATAGTGGGCCAGTATTGTGTCTCATGAAATGTCAAGAAATTGATACCCCAGTAGCTGGGTCATGGCAAAAGAACAGAATAGGCCCAGCACTGTGGCAACACCAGGAAGGTACACTGTTAGGAGTGCTGGACAGAAACAAACTTGCTGGTGGATCTTGCAAGTTGATGTGAAGACAAAGGGATTAGCCTGGCCAGTAGCTGTCTATCAAGTCCCAGAGGCCATGTGCATTTGCTCTAATAAAGTTTTCATCTCTGAGCCCGCGATCAGAGAGTCCCTACCTGATTGAGTTCATGATAACCAATGACTCTCTGGAATTCATCCAAGTCCTGTACAGGCCAAACTGGTGGGTTCAGGTCTTGGACGGTGGCATTAGTCTACACATTTTCCTCAGTGATGCTGTCTGGCTTCGGTTTTCAGTCTTGCTTCTCAGTGGAGAGGGGACCTCATGGGTCCTTTCACTTGTCAAGCATACACAAAGAAGGCAAGACATGAGTGATCTGACCAGCAAAGATACAAAAGCCACTTTCAGATTTGGCCAGTTTATCATGTACATAGACAATGAAAGGAAGATGAGCCCAAATTGCTAGCTCCATGTGGTCCTTGGACACAGACCCCAGACATAGAAAATAAAGGAGCCCGATGGCTGCGGCCCAGGCTGCGGAACACCGACCACCAAGGAGCCAATTATGAACTGCCTCTAGGCATGTCCACATTCTGTGACTCTGAGAGAGGCAGGGCCGGAAGCTTCAGCCCTTGTCGGAGCCTAAGAAGCAAGAGTGGACTTCAAGGGACATACGGAAGCAAGTAGAGAGGGGCCCAGAGCAACCTTTCCCAGATCTCCCATCCTCCTGTGTTCCAGGGAGATTGCGAGGTGTTCTGCCAAGGGTCAGATGACCTGTGATTCAAGCCTTCACCTGCGAGGTCTATGTGAATATGTACAAGGTCCCCAGGGCACCAAGGAGGGGCCGTTTATCTGCATGTTCCACATCCTTGGCCTTTTATATATCTGGCTAAGAATTCGTAGTAGCCTGAGCCATCCCATTTCATGCTGTAAAAAATTGCACTGATAGGGGCTTAGACCCACTCTGTTGTCGGTCTTGGGCAACACTGGACAGGAATGTACATGATGTGACCCCCATCAGTGTGATGGGTCTATCTGGAAGATGGTCCACAGCCACATTCTCCAACTGGACCAAGTCTGTTAAATAGGACAGTAAACCAGATGCAGCCCAAGGTGTTGGCAACCACACACACCCCCCACCGGTCAGTGGGAAGTCTGGGTCTCTGTGATTTGTCCATTTTTCCTTGTGCCTTAGCATTTAGAATAATCAGCAGTCAATGAGATGTGTATTTAAAAAAGAGTGTAACAGTAGTATCCATGCCCGAAAAGTTAATCTTGTTCTGTTGTTTCAAGGGGTGGCTATTTCTTCCTGGAGTCAGTGGCTACTGGGAGGTTTCTGATGAGTCTTTGTTGGCCAGAAGTTGACAGTCATGGTGGCGGTCTGGGTTATATTGGTCAAATGCCTTGTGGATGATGCTCAACAAAGATTATGCCCCCTCCCTTCACCCCTGACATTGCAGGGTCTAACGGGTTCTCTCCCCACTAGCTGGTGTTGGCCCTCTCCTTCCACAACCCGGTGAACAGCGCCACCAGCTCCCATAGCTGTCACTCCTTTTCTCATGTCTTCCTCCCACCGTACACTCAGACTGGCCCTTATGTAGCTCAACAGATTTTTCCTTATATACTTTGTATTATTCTAAAAAATCTGTTACCACCTGATGTGTGGGTCACACCAGGACCGCCTTCGGAGTTCCCAGCTCATATTCCCGGTCATTTTCACATGCATAATTGCCTAAATTCAGCAAGCATAGCCAGCCAGCAAGAGAAATGCCAGATAAAAGTCGCCCACCCCCTGCCTCTTTTTTGCTACTCTTGAAATTCCAGTAGCCCAGTCTCCAAAATGTAAGCATGGGTGTTAGGACAAGAAGGGATAATTATGTGGTTTAGGAATCTTATAGCCAGGCTGGACCTTCTGGGTCTCCCAGCCTGACCAACAGTCTATTTAAATACAAAGTACCACTTCAGGGAATTCCTTCATTTAGAACCAAAGTGCCTGGATGATGTATATGCTCCCCTGGGAGCCGAGCCTCTGCCGTCCGTTCTCTTGATCAGTTTCTCCTTTCAGAGGGTCTAGTCCATCCTTCAGCGGCCCCGGCTACCTGTTGGCGCAGGTCGGACAGCTGGTGGATTCCAGCAACGGGCACCCTCCAAGGTTCCTTTCTCTTTAGTGTCCACCTGGGTCACAAAAAGGGGTCTTGAGGTTTTCTGCACTATGGCGCCATAATGTTTGTCACCATAGAAGATGAAACGCCTTGATCCAGTTGTCCCTCTATGAGCCACTTACTCACAGGTCAGCCAAAATGTAACAAGGTGCATTTGGGGGGATGTTCCCGGGGCAAGGTTCACTGTATGACCCTCCCTGCATTGAGCAGAGGGTCCTTTTCCATGCAGTTTTGAGTTTTCTTTGGGGGTATAAGCCGGTAGCCTGAAACTTAGCTGATCCATTGGTGAGCAAGGGTCCGATATCCTCAGGAAGCTCGATGTGCTGAAGCCCCCAAGAAGCCCAGCGTGCTGGCACAGACCCTGTGTCCGAGAAGCCATGTTTGGCAGGCGAATGGACGATTTGCATGCGCTGTGAGATGCCATCAGTGTAGGTTCCCTTTCCAGGAGGTACCGTCTCCTCTAGTTATGGAGGACGGTTGGGCAGCGGCCACTTTGTTGGGTTCTCAGAACCTTTCTGATTCATCTCAGGATAGGGACGGCAGGTGTCACAACACATATTACTTTTGGAGCCGTTTAGGGTCTATCAGAACGTAATAAGCAGAAGTGGTTTTGTCTCCAGTGGAGTACACGAGGTGGCAGTGTGGGGGGCACGCACTGAACAGCGGCCTCCTCAGATTGCTAGAAACAGGATTCTCCTACAAATAGGTGGAATTTAAAGTTTTAATTCCTTACTGAAAAAAGCAGGGGAATGGCCAAACTAATTTAACGAGAATACGAGAAACTAGGATTTACATAATTAGAGGAAGAATTGCTAAACATAAAACAAAACCTTTTTGTGCCAAAGGACAATAAAATGGCAAATTTGGGGGTTTATCATCTTTACCAAATACAAAAACCACAACAGTTTTCTATGAGTTCACCTCTACCTGTACTGAGTTATAAAATTTTCTTCTATCGGGTGCCTGGGTGGTTCAGTGGGTTAAGCCTCTGCCTTCAGCTCAGGTCATGATCTCAGGGTCCTGGGATCAAGCCCTGCATCAGGCTCTCTGTTCAGCAGGCAGCCCGCTTCCCTCTCTTTTTCTGCCTGCCTCTCTGCCTACTGGTGATCTGTCAAATAAATAAAATCTTAAAAAATTTCATCTATCATCTGACCCTTGATCTTGGCTCACGATCTTGTGAGATCGAGCTCTGCATCCGGTTGAGTGCTAAACCTGCTTGAGATTCTCTCCCTCTCCCGCTGTCTCTCCCCCCACCCTTGCTCATGTGTGCTCTCTCTCCCCCCAAAAAAGCACTTCATCTATAAAACTTCATTATAAAACTAACCATTAACAAATTACATCCCTTAGAGATGAAAATGCTCTTATACTATTTGAAGGTCATGTGATCTTTTTGTTTTATTTCCAAGTTTGGGAAGTTTAATCTTGAGCAATTCTCCAGACACCTTCCCTGGAGACATGTACAAGCATATTCCAAACAATGTCATATTAGCAAATCTCAAGTGTCCCCAGAATCAAAGAAACATAAGATAGTCCTTATAGCAGAGTATTACCCAGCAGTTAAAATGAAGTGTAACTCCATAGTTCCTAGATGGAATCATATTGTGTTGTCCTGGTAGATTGAGGAACAAACACCAGCTGCGGCTTCCTGCTATGATATGAGTGATCGACACTCGTCCCCAGGCCTGATGGTGGGCAAAGGATTCATACCTCTGGATTTCAAGCTAAGCCATAGGACTCACTTTGGCCCCTGGGATGTTGTGGAGTGTGGCACGAGCCAATGTTAAAATTGTGCTTGCCTGCTTGGGCTTTCTTTCCTGTGCACCTGCCTTTGGGCATGTGAAGAGAAGGCCCCGGACAGACACTGGCTCGAGAAGATAATCTACATGCAGCAGGCCTATATCCGAGACACAAGCCAAGGAGCCTGGCCCAGTGAGCCCAAAAAACCCCTGCACGCCATGTCTGAGAACACGCCATTGCGTGCTTCTGAATTTTGGAATTGTTACACACTATTGGACAATCATTGACTCAGACACATGGTGTAAAAATATTTTTTCAATAACATGTAAAGCTACATAAATTCTTCGAGCATACAGGGGCTTGTAAAAAATATAAAGAAAAGCAAGTAGGACGCCTGAGTGGCTCAGTCAGTTAAGCGTCTGTCTTCGGCTCAGGTCATGGTCTGGGGTCTAAGATCTTGTCCTACATCGGGCTCCCTGCTCAGTGGAGAATCTGCTTCTCCTTCTTCCTGCCTCACCCCCTGCTTGTATGCTTTCTCTCTCTCAAATAATTTTTTTAAAAAAGCAAGAGAACAATAAAATTCAGGATAGTACTCACCTTAAGGGTGAAGGAGATTTATAATAGATCTTTCATTTTATTTAAATTTGGGGAATAATAACTACATGCAGAATCTTAAGATGATGTCTAAGAGTGTGGGGCTTAACCCTGGGCCATTCCCAACATGAGTTCCTAAAAGAGAGGTAGAAAACATGAGTTCTCAAAAAGAAATGAGCCCAAGATTTAATCAACATTACAAATAAAGGAACAGAAAAATCAAATGTGAAAGAAAACCCACCAGAAAAGTGAGTACACAAAGCAAGTTAAAAAAAAATGTGAACATTCCAATCAAATTAAAAAACTTGATGAATCAATTCTATGGCAAAAGTAGGATACAAGAGCCTTGAAGAGTGCAGAGGGGATGACGCCTGGCCCCCTGGGAGGCTGTTGAAGCCCTGACCTTCACCTCCTGTGAGCCTCTGGACTGAGGCGTGACGTGGACACGCACGGCCGGGCTCTGAGAGGCCATGGTGCTCCGAGGCTCTCCCCGCAGCAACACGGGATGAGGGGTGACCCTCACCCAGAGCCCCACATGCGCCCCGGGTCTCTGCACAACCAGGAGCGGAGTGGGTTCTGGCATTACCAGCAAGTGAGGAGGCCAGCAAAGGCACAGAGAGGTTCTTACACGTGCCCACAGCGCCTGGCCAGCAGGTGGCCCCGCCGGCCTTGAACCCAGGCATCTGAAGGGCATCATCTGGAAACTCCTGGTCCCTGGGACTACCCCCTCCCCGCTGTCCACCCTGCTCACAGGCTCTCCCAGGGCCTCGCTGGGGAGGAGGACGAGAAGGCCGAGGCCCTGGGCGTTTAGGAAGTGGC